>JAABUG020097440.1:0-48302 GCA_011319215.2 Scortechinia acanthostroma
CTGACCAACCATTGGGCAAGATAAGACAGTATCGAGGTAGACAGATTGAGACGTATAACGTATAGAAGTATACAATATGACTCAAAGAACGATCAACTATTTAGCATAAAGAATTGTCTGTGAGAGCGAGCAGAAGCAGATGTTGACAGCCACCCGAACAAGAGATCACAGAGTGTGGGATTGAGGGCGGAAGGCACAGACAAGTCATTTAAGGAAGGAAGCAACCTTAAGCAATAAAGGAAGGGACCCCATCTTCCCTTCTCCGCAACCCTCAGTCAAAGGGGCCGACAGTGAGGGTTCAAAAGAAATGAGTGCAGTAGAAAAGATGGACAAGATAAAGTCGACCGCGTGTCAGGTGCTCGTTACTTACAGGAAGGCCCCGACTACCATCGGGTCCTGTGGCCAGTTTCATTTTGCATCCTACTTCCTTAGTCTTCATCCTACTTCGAACTCCACAAACACGCGATGTCTCCATTGACTATCTGAGCGGGGACATATATAAGTTCGTCCTCAGTCTAGCGGGATAGCCTGTCTGAACAATAAAGAGTCGATTTTGCTGATACCTGTGATCCAAGTGTGAGAGAAACAAACTCGAAGAGCGCCTGCAATGCAACATCGACGAAAGACTGCATTTGCAGAAATAATAGAAGATTTCCCGTGTCCCCTCTCGCTATTAAAGCCATCGCAATCATATCGACGGATCCTGGACCCAATCTCCGCCGCTGCCGTCGAGCGCAGTGGAAGAAGGACTTGTCTTGCGGCCAAGGACCCAGTGGATTAAGAACCCTTTGCAGTCAACTCGAGTGACTGATCATATAGAGAGGGTACGGTCTGATAAAAGGTGTCCTTAATGGATCGCGTGACCGCGTTGAGGAAATAGTACTGACAGCTCCATCCCGCCAATTAGAGATCGTCCACAAAATAACTTCGGCTTACGTAACGGTTCTAGTGTGGACGTCATGGCAGCCAAGGGCAACAGCTCCCTCTGATGCATCTATATCAGAGAAGTTTCACGGCCAGCACTTAAACTTGAATGAAGTGATCTTTGGAGAGATCTACATGCATCTCTGAGAGCCAAGCTACAAGCAAACTAACAGCGCTGCAAATCCACTTCTGCAAATTTGCACTCCATGACAAGGCAATCTCTGTCGCTTCGGCGAGCTCAGCTCACCTTCACTTGATAATCTTCATAATTCGGGTATATTCAAAGAAAATTCTCTGCATAAATCGGAGTTCTAATCCTTAAGTCATAGCCCCGGGCGTTGCGTATCCTTGGCTCGGCACCATGAATCGAGAGATTCCAGGGTTCTACTATGGTACGTGAATGTTCTCTCATGACAGTCTACAGTCACAGGTTATGTCTGCAAGCTGGGACTCTTGACTAGAACTCTCATTGATACCGGACAGATCCCGACAAGAAGAAGTATTTCAAGATTCAGGCTAGCCATAAGGCCGCCCCAGGAGCACAGTACTCAAAGGATGCAGTCAAGAGGAAACGGGTAGAGCATGAGGTTATAGACTTGATCTTAAGTTTCCAGATGGACCACGGAACTGACTATTTGCTAGAAACGCCAGAGGAAAATTCACCTCACTCGGAAATTGGCAAGAGAGAAAATCAGAAGGTCACCGTTCGTGCGGAGTCCCCTTCTCGGAATTGAAAGAGAAATTGGAGCGCAACAGATATCAAAGCCCTTGCGACTAGAGCAACGGGGCCTTACATATGCTAGCCAAATCAGTCGAAAACAATTACATCGATTCGAACCGTGGCCAAGCGATTACACCATTAAGCATGTGCTACGCAACAACCGTTCTGGTATTCTCATTGCCAGTGAGTTCGAGCCCCGGCCTCGTATTTTTATTCCCTGCGCTGATTGATTCCAAAGGTGGTCACCGTGGTGGGGAGTCTTCGGTCTCGTAAGTTGATGCTCTCGTATGCGTTTTGATGCTTTTCCTTCATTGACACTTCCGTCAGAGTGTGCTTTCCAGACACAGACCAAGAGACCTGGACATACAATCGGACGATGGAGCGAGTGCTCTTCCGAGAGCCGTACAGAGTATGTGTTTTGATCGCTCTTCCAAACGATTCAGTGATGTAAAGCACATGCTTATACGGCATTGTATAATCTCAGCTCTCTTCTATCTCCTTGAGCCATACCGGATACTTGCTGTAAGCTGATCTAGAATCCGCCAAGGGATCAACCGGCTAACAAGACTAGAGCCACGATGGATAGTGGTCCAAATGGCGACTCGTTCCTCGCTCCACGTATGCTGCCTGACCTCGGTGAAGGTGGCGATTATCGCTGGCCTGCTTTCTGTACGTACATGTGGCCTACTGGCAGTGTTCTGAGAGCGAACGTTGATTGATATCCATCCCAAACCAGTCGCGCATCCCATTCGCATTCGCACTGAGTCATCCTTGTGGTGCTCGTCACCGTGTCCAGAGGGAGACAAAGCACTCTTCGCGATTGGTACATCTGACGGCCTGTATACTCTAGAAGGATTGGGGAGTTACTGGGCTCTGGCCAAGAAGCCGTTCGCCAGTGATGTCTCCACAGGGAAGCCAATTTTCCACCGACGTCCAGATTCCTCTCACGCGCTTGTTACGAGCGTCGAATGGCTGTCTTCGACTGTCATCGCTGCTGGTCTGAAAGACTCATCCGTCTTCCTTCACGACCTCCGCAGCGGGGGTACGGCAACGCGTCTACAACATCCCCATGCAGTCACTAAGATCAGGAACCTTGATGCTTATCGAATCGTCGTGGCAGGTATAAACTCGGTACGCAGTGGTCATGTCTTTTTGTCTTTGCATCCAAAGAATGAAATTCAAGAGAAAGCCAGCTAATAATGTATCTCTAGCTTCAAATGTACGACATCCGGTACGCGCCCAACGGTCTCCAGCGCAAGCCAAGACCCAACCACCCCCATCACACTTCGACCAGGCCATATCTCTCATTCTCCGACTTCTCACCAGAAGTAATCCCCGACTTTGACCTCAGTGCTGAACTCGGGCTTCTAGCAAGCGGTGAGCTCACTGATCTTTGACCTCAGACAAGCCTACTAATTTTGTCTCAATAGCTTCCGACGAGCGCAAGGTTCAATTGTTCTCTCTTCGTACCGGAGAACAAGTCTCTTCCCCTCTAACGAAATACCAATACGCCGATCCTATTTCCTCGCTACGGTTTGAATCGGGTGACGGGTCATTGCATGGGCCTCAGACTCCTGGTCTACTGGTTTGCTCTAGTGCTACTGTTGATGAGTGGGTTTGGTAGGTAGATTCTCCTATATTGACATTATGAGCCTGAACTAGGCCGTTTGTATGTTGAGTCATCACATTATCATGATTTATGATGTAACATCAATGCTGTGGATATAAATATGCCAGCAACTGGCAGTCTAATGCACGAACGCATATAGTTGATTGACAGTCCTAATCCAAACCACCCGCTAGCCATTCCCCAACTTCAACCCCGATCCCCTTGGCCATCTCCCCGATCCAATCGCCAGAGACATTAACACACCACTTCTCACCAGCATCAGAGGTCGTATTACCGCTGCCCGAACCCCCAGCCGTCGTCCCCACGCGACTAGAAGTATCCCGACCCGCCGCAGGGACCACCAGCCGGAGACGCCGTAGCGTAGCCAGCTCGGCGTATATCGCATCAGCGACAGCGGTCATACGGATAGGATTCGCAGGCGGATTCGGATCAATAGCATGGTAGATAGCGATCAAACGCTCAAGCGGAAACGGCCGGGCCGTGAGGATCGTAGACGGGCCAGTGATACCCGGTGCGCCGCCAGAGGTCGTAGCGGAGGTAGTCGCGAACGCGGACTCAAGCGTCGACTTTGTAATGCGGGTCTTCTGTCTCTTGCCTTTCTTGCTTTCGTGGCGGCCTGCGCGGGCGTCTTCGGCCTGGGCCTGGGAGAGGAGTTTCAGGCGGCGTCTGTGGTGGGCGCGTTTGTTCCGGGCGGAGAGCGAGGACGAGGAGAATTTGGAGAAGAAGATTGTGTCGAGGCGTTGGGGGGTGTGCGAGGCGAGGTAGGCGGATGTGAGGATTAGAGTTGGGAAGTAGGGGAGGGAAGGGAGGGGTGAGGGGGCAGACGCTGCTGTCAGCGAGGGTTTGAGGCTGAGACTGGAGCTGGAGCCGTTGGTCGTCGGGACGGAGTCCTCAGTGACGATGTGGTGCACGAGCGCTGCTTCGCCTTGCTGGCGGAACAGCGCGCGGTTCTTGACCAGTAGCCGGGAAAAGTCCCATTCGTTGCCTCCCGGGGCTGTCTCGCCGGTGACGATTGGCGAGACAAATTGCGGCCAGAGTTTCTCGCATATCGACCGGAAGATAGGTATCGAGCTGGCCGTGGGCCCGACCAGCGAGTCGTAGACAGCCGATACGAATTGGGGGTATAGCTTCGCGGCGGTTTCCTGCGGGAGTCCGTGGACAGGGGGGGATTCGGAGTTCAAGATGATGGCAATGGCTTCTTTGCGCGTGTATGGAGGGAAGCTGATATGCGGGACAGCGGCAGACTGCAAGAAGAGCGGACGGGGGGCCGAGCTGAGGATCAAAACGACACACAGCGAGGGGATCTGCTCAGCGCCAAAGAATCTAGTCAACAACCATCGTCCACACCTCTTTGTGACAAACGACTTACCACCTCCCCAAGCCTAGCCAGCGCAGCAAGAAGCGTCTGCGGCGCCTCCCGCTGCCTATCAATCTCATCCAGCACAAGCACAAACTTCTCAATCTTCTTCCCAGCATTCGAAGCGAGGCACTCGGCAAGCAGCACCGCGAGCGTGCTAACATGCTCGCACCGGCCCTTTCCGAACTTCTCCCACTCGTGCTTGAGCCCCAGTGCCTCCAGCGTCGCCCAAAGGATCTTCGTCAGCAGATGGCGACCCGTGATACACTCCGTGCTCCGAACAATGGCGTGCGGCACCGCAAGGGCGGAGAGGACGGCGCGGACGATTGTTGACTTGCATGTTGCGGAGATACCGTGGACGACGACAGTAGAAGGACTAGATATCCCGGGCTAGAACGCGTGTTAGTCCTAATGCAATATGTAGCTCATCTCCTGGCGCGGATAACAAGCTCAACGAGAGTGAACAAACGTACTCCAAGAAGACACGCGAGCTGCCTGGTCTGGACCTCACGACACGGCCATCGCTGGCTGATTGACCGGAGACTCTCCGCGCGGAGCATAAGGGTAATGAAGGATAAGTGAGAGTTGCCTATGCTTCAAGCTCCGAAGCTAAGCAATGAGGTCTATCCCGTACGCAAATAATGTGGCCGTGTACCTCTAGCTCTCCGGAATTAAATGATTGGTAGACGCGCGGAAGCCTTTCACATGCCAAGTCACGTGAATATGTGGGACGTCGAGGCACTGCTCCGTACCGTTTACCTGTAGACGAGACACAGCTCGAAGATGGTGGCTACAAACTCGTACAATGGGAAACTGTGACTGCAAAGAATATGTCATTTAAGAGTATGAGTACATCTATTCTACCGAATGTGCTATTGTTGACAAGCATCGAAGAAAAGGCAGTAATGAGAGATAAGACAAAAAGATCCTGAACTGGGAAAAAACGGATAGAAGAGCCATATTTCTTTCCTGAGAACGAAACCAGTGTCAATGGCTGTCCTGCCCTCGCGGTCGGAGGCGGGCTCCTTAACCAGCTGCGCTGCCAAATCTCGATGAGATTGTCAATATCACAAAACGAAGAAAAAGGAGGGCAAAAAAGACAGATTGGAATAGAAGGAGCTAAAAGCACATATGGGGATCATCAAAGGAGCTTCATGCATTTGTGACAAAATTGCAGTGGCGCAGGCCAATATGCAGGTAAGTGTTCCAGAAATGTACAAGGCATATGCACGCGTATGCATCGTCATCAACTGCATCATATCATCAGAAAATTGCACAAAATGCAGATGGATCGCATGGAGGTAAAAATCTTGCTGTGGTATCAAAAGCCGTGCTCCCAGGTTGACATTGGGTCACGGTCGCCGTAAGTCGTCAAGATCGTGGCATCATCTCAATATGATACAGTGCTGAGCAGGAACTGGCGAACCGGGACATAGCAGCTCACTAGAAGTAAGCGTAGAGCTGGCTCTGAGATCCAAGGTTGCCGTTGGTCTGCTGGGCAGGGGCATAAATGCCGGAAGAATTCTCGCTAGCACCGCCGGAATTCGTGTTGGATACAGAGCCGGAACCAGAGGCGGGCATGAAAGTCTGAGTTCCAAAATGAGGCCCAACAGTTGGAGCAGGGAATGAGTTGTGTTGGTACAAGAAGGGCTTCTGCGGGCCTTGCAAGGGACCCGGAAGCTGGGCAGAGTTCATTTCGTTCGGGGTGACCTGTCCGCTTGTCGCGGCGCTTCCCCTACTAGGGCTCTCAGATGCCATGATTTTACCTGCAATGCGGCGGCCATGAGGAGTCTGGCGGATGGAAGGCAATATCGGGCGAATAGCATCCACAATGCGAGCTCTTGTGTCAGGGTCCGCAAAGTCCATCGCAGTCTGAACGACGTAATTGGCGAAGGAGTCGCGAAGCATCTTCTCAAGCTCAGCTCCTGCCAGCATTTCATCAATCATCTGACGTTTCATCTGGAACTCGGCGGTACGAAGGCACTTCTCGATCACATTGGAGCTGAACTTTTGCTTCGACAGAGCCGGGATGTTACCACGGAAAGCTTGGCAGAGAGGCTCCGTGAAATGAGGCTCTGCAAGATCCAAAATGTATTGCACGACGTAGTTACCAAATGGATCCTGAACCAGAGCAAAAGCATTGGCCGTAATTTGAGCGATCAACCGAGCTCTCTGCTCGCCAGAGGCATGGTCAATGCAGCGCTGCAGGACACAGCATCCGTGACGATGGGTGCCGACGACCACGCAATTGCCTCCAACCGCGTCGTAGATGAACTGCGCGTCTTCTGCAGAAAGACGGTTGAGACACTTCTGAATGACATGGTTGCCATTCAGATCCTGAACCAGCTCCACAACATGATCGCGTAGAGCCTGGATGACCGTCTGGATCTGTTCAGGGGTGGAGATGAATTCAATCATCTTCTGCAAAGCTCTGGTGCCATGCTGGTTCAAGGCTATCTTCACAAGTTGATGGGCAGCGTTATTGATTAGAGCAGTCCGCTGCTCGTCGTTGGAGTACTCGAGCAGTTTCTGGCACAGGTAGTTGCCGAAGGGATCTGTTGAACATGTTAGCAGACATTCTGCATGCAAGTAGGATAAGCTTCACGAACCAGTCATCAGCTCAACAACATGCATATGGGTTTCGTCGAATATGAGTTGAACGTGGTCAGGGTTACGTTCCTCCAGCTTTCTTTGCAGGTACCTACAGCCATGCTGGTCTTTGCAAAGGGTGTACAGCTCGCCCCGATAATGCTCCAGCGGAAAATTGGTGAACCGAGACAGCTGGCTATCTCCGTCACCGCTTCTGCGAGCAGCGACGCCTTTAGCTTGACCTTCTGCTAGTCGATAGTTACCGTAAGGAGGATAAGCACCGTAGGGGGCCGCGGGGTTGAAGTTCTGAAGCTGACCGTTAACCTGAACGGGGTTTCCCATGTATGCTTGGATTCCATAGCCATAGAAGGGCGCAGGGAACGCAGTCATCGTAGTCGGATTGACCGTATTATTGTTCACGGCAGTAGGAAGCTGAGGTCCAAAAGGAGGAGCACTAGCCTGCAAGGTTGTTTGCTGATTCAGAGAATTCTGGGGCTTGGACTCATCATGTTGCGCGGCGTCCTTCAGCTGGTTGCTAATGGAATTGGTTGGGATCCTACCCAGATTGGTGTTGTGTTGCTGGTAACTCTCCGCATGTGCCTTGGGTGGCGTGATTGCAGGATTGAAGCCATCGCCCTTGACAGTGGGAACGTCGTTCGTAGAGTACGACGTCTGGAGTGAAGTCGGACGGCTTGAGACAGCTGGACCCATGTTTCCGTGGCCACCCTCCTGGCTGTGGAAGAGGTTTGCTTCAAGAGAGTGTCTAGCAATGTGACGAACAGGGTTGGACGCTTGAGCGTGGCTCTCGCTGGTAGAGTTTCCGAGCTGGTCAAGGCGGAACATGTTCAGGGCATTCTGTGGCATGCTCTGGTGGGAGGAACGATGGCGGCTGTGTGTATTCCAAGATTCTGGGTTAGGAGTTCGAGAATTTGCTAGATCCAACGCGTCCGAGTTTGCAGACAGCTAATGATAATCGTCAGCAAGGTCGATCAGATACGGAACGACACAGAAGAATGATGACCACAGGTTGTGAGTGGGGCCAGAACAAGGAACTTTGTGTGGGGAAAGAAAGTAGAGAAAGTCCGTGCACATGATAAAGTACCAGAAACTTACCAAACCAGAATCGTTCTTGCGCGACAGGGTAGGGAACTTGTCGTCAGGGTCTGTCAGTTTGAGGTAACTCTTGATGTCAGGAGTAGGGATTCTATCCTCCTCTGTCACAGTGGCTCTGTCGTCCTCGTTGTGGAACAAGTACTTCGCAGCAGAGAAGGAGTCCAGGCCTGAAGCGTTACCGAACGTAGCAATATTGGGACGAATCTGAGATCCTAGACCAGCGGAAGGCATGGAATAGCGGTGGATCCTGGGGTACAAGCAGTCAGTCAGCTACCCCAGATTTGACAATGATACAGTAGGCCACGGGCCAATGAGCGTTTGTGAGAGATCTCAGGAGAAAAGACGCTAAGCCAGCAATACGTGAATGCAGGCCATTTGCCAGATCTAGTGGAGATTCCAGAAGAGCTTATCCAAAGCAAGCTTTTTCAAAGCAACCCAGCGGTAACAAAGCAAGATATGTGAAAAGGGGG
The DNA here is from genome assembly GCA_011319215.2 of Scortechinia acanthostroma. Classification (NCBI taxonomy): domain Eukaryota; kingdom Fungi; phylum Ascomycota; class Sordariomycetes; order Coronophorales; family Scortechiniaceae; genus Scortechinia; species Scortechinia acanthostroma. Next base: position 8,805 of record JAABUG020097440.1, read on the forward strand.
AATCAGCCACTTACGAAGGTCCAGGACGAAAGGGAGAAGCAGCTTCTTGACCAAAGTCCTCCTTTTCAGAATTTCTACGCGATCCAGGAACCGAATGAACAGAAAAACGATTGGTAGGAGTCTGAGCAGAGCTGTGGGTTGCTTGAGTTGGCGGGGATGTGACTTGAGAAGGTGCGAAGACGTTGAAGAAGCCGGGGGAGGAGGTCACGCTTGAGGTGGAGAAGCGAGATGGGCGAGTGAATGCACCAGCAAAGCCATTCTCACGGTACTCTGGGGGAGTAGTGGGCTCGCTGACTGGTCCCGACAGCCCAGCTTTGGCCAAGTCTCTGGCCAGCTGATCCATCTCTTGCTTCTCTTTCTCGTGCTGCATGTCCAGCAGCTTCATATCTTCTTCGAATCTTCTCCTCTGCTCACGCATATACTCTATATGCTGACGTTTCTTTTCGAACTGAAGCAGAGTCAGAACATATAGACCAAGGTATCAAATCAAAGTGACATCATCTAAGCGCGGGGTACGTTGACTCAACAAGGTCAATTGAGGTTTGGTGAATAAAATAGTAGTCAACTGTGAATGACTACAATACCGGGAGGGGTGCGGGAGGTGCTCATTCAATAGGAGGACGCAGAACAGACAATAGTAGAGCGCATGGGATGAAAAGCAAGCACTACAGGGCAATTCAATTCATAATCGACGGGCCGTGGGCAACGTTGACCAAACTGGGCAAATACAATAGCCTATTGATATGGGATGCTTACCGATGAGAGCAAATCTATTGGATCGGCGACTTGAGCAGAACCTCCACCTTGGTTCAAGTAGCTCCACGACGAGAGCTTACTCGAGTCCGTGGTAAATCGTCGTTGGAGGTTGGCGCGTACATCGCCCGACGGCCGCGAGAAGGCCGAAACGAAACTGGTATGTCCGGGAGACAGTGGATTATAGCCAGGGATCGTGGACTCGGAGGGAGGAGATCGCGGGGAAGGGAAGCGCAGCTCATCGAGGCGTTCACTCAGCCCGTTCTTGAAGGCCATCTTGGGCAGGCTAGGGCAGGATTCGCGGACTAATACCATTCAGGGGTTGAGACAGGTTAGAGCACAACTTATATTATAGCATTTTTTTGGGTAACACGAGAGATAAGGGAGCAATATCAACAAATAGGACCGATTGCCAACTGAGCAGACATCGGCTTTGAAGGCACAACCGCCAGGAGACAGGGAGGAGACATCGGTTGGCGGTGTGCTTCCTCGGACAGCAGCGTGCAAAGTAAGGAGTTTCAGAGGGGCTGAGGGGTTTCGGCGGAGCAAATCTTCGGGGGAAAAAGGCCACGACTCACAGACAATGAACGCCTCGAGAGCCTAATCTGAGGATTGGGAGGAGCTTCCGCCAATAGTCGACTAATATAACACGAAAAAAGCGATCGTTTCGTCGCTTCCAGGCAGTGAGTTGGATTCCCGACAACGTGGTCCTGAAGGTGCGGAGATCTCGATCAGTGGTGTTTGAATCACAAGGCGGGCATTGGCACTCTTACGGCTGCTTTATCCGTACTCGCTCGAAGAACCGAGCGGCAGGAGGCGACGAGGATGAAACGAGTGAACAATATATAAAAGGAAAGTATGTCCAAAACAAGACGAAGGGGAAATAGATGTTATACAGATGATTGCAAAGTGAGTGGGAGGTGAAAGGGCAAAGAGGAGCAAGTGAGCCAGAATCGGAGGGAAAATGAGAGGGGAACTAAACTATTAGAAACAAGCGGGCGGCTGGGTCCTTCAGAGCGGGGAGGTTTGAGTATCAGTCAGAAACAGAACCGATTCGTTTTGAGAAACCGACTCTTGGAGGGGATTTTCATTTTCGCCTTATTGCTATTATTAATGTCTTGTTATTCTGATTTGTGCCGGTTGATTTGGTTTGATGTAGATGCAAGATGATCTCTCTAAGGTATCTTCAAGCTCGTTGACGATAACGCTAGCAGGTCATCACCATCAGGTCTACTGCTGGTACAGTTGGAGCTGCATATCCCTTGGGGTCTGTGAGCTGGAACATCCTAGCTCCTTTTATTTCTTGGAGATCTTCATTGATCGGATGATAGATACTTATGTAGTACCTCGAGGCTGGCTGACAAGCAGAGACGATGACTTTTCCATCGCCAATTCGCCATGCAATTAATTCATGATCCTCAGCCCTCTCCTAGTCCAAGTCCAAGCAAGCACGCTGTTGAGGTGTCATCTCCGTTGATGACAAGCCTCGTCGAGACAATGATTATCTTTCTGACGGATCCAATTTGAATTACTCCTGGACGGCCCTTGATTGGACCTTGCTTTGCTACTCCCTGTGCGGATTTTGATGCTACTGCACGCCTTTGTTGGGGTGTGATGGTAGGCCTGGTAGCTCTCCCTGGGGGCTGACTGGGCTTGCTGTGGCTTGTAAGATTGGTCCTTATCTTTCTTCATCATCGGCCACTTTGAAACCATCGCCAACAGCTCAGACAAACATGCTCTGTAGCTTTAATCTGCTGTGATTGCACAGAGTATTTAACTCAGTATTTGTAGACAGGCTCGTGCAAGGGATGCCTCCCACCTGGATGTGCTTTTTGAGAGCGTGGGCCTCTGCACGTCTTTGTCTGCATTGAGTGGAGACACTGAATTATTCCACAGATGTGACAGCGGATCGCATCTAACCAGTGTAGTCTGTAGTCACTTTTCAACTATTCCATCAAAGGGAAGACTTGACAAATCAAAGGGCATCCAGGGGAGCATAAGAAAATGGTACCCGTACAATAGAAACAATATTGCCCATTTAAAGGTCTCAATTTCAATAGGCAAATCAAGAATAAGTTTCTCCACGATATACGAGAGGTAGTTCGGCAATAATAGGTTACTATTATTCCTTCTCAATCAATTATCAACTCCTATATATCTATTGTTCTTTTGAATTATTGCCTCTGCGAGTATCAACTAGCAAGACATCCCTTGTATTCTACAAAGTATTATTCAGATAAGCGCAGCATATATGTGGTTTGCCACGCGCGTTCCAAATGGTTCGCGACTGCAGCTCGGTTACCTAACTTGCCTCAGGTACCAGACCCATAGTATCCCTCCTTTTTCCTTTTTGTGACTTGGGTGTGTTTGTTTTTCTTCGGAGTGGAGGCAGCATTGAGAGGTTCCAGGGTTCACTATCGGATAGCTGAGCGCTACCCAGGATCCAGGCCTGGTACCATGGACAACAAAGGTTGGTTCATTCTCAGTATGTGGTGCGGCAATAAGACGACGACAAGATACCTGGGTAAAGTACCTCTGGAGGTGCTGCATTCTCAGTCGACTCCTCAGGCATCGTAGAGAGAGACATATTATGGATCTGACTGGTGCAGCAGCGGAAAAGCGGTGTACGGAATACCAAGAAAAGGCAATCTGCAGACAAATCATCGGCGGTTGCTGATCCCAATGGATGCGCAGGTGAGCCCAAGAGCCCCTTGATTGGAGGTGTTTAAGCTGTTTGCCGCATCGATATTACCTCGTCAACTCGTGAAGCGGAATCTCTGAGAATTAACGCAAGTAATTGGATACTGTAGGCTCGTGTCTACACAGTACTCCCCTTTTCCAATATCCAAACTGATGGTGGCAATCAAGAACGGTGACAAAGAGACCATCCTCGATGCTACGTTATTATTATAGACTAGTCGGCGAGCACTGCTGTTACTTTATGATCAACTACATTATTGATCTTTAGGGCAGATAATCATCTCAAATCGGCAAACAGATTCAGGTTCAGATCTCGGGACACTTTGGTACTTTAATACCTTGATCATCTGGCTCTAGAAAAAGGGTCAAAGCATGGGGTCTGGGCCCTTCGGCGCTAGTTTCTACAGGAGGCACGACTGAGTGTCTACAGCACACACCCTCAGTTCGTCGCTTCATCTTTTCAAAGTCATCCATGTTATTGGATGTCTGGGATTTCTGGATTCTCGACCCATTCCTCGATAAGTTGGATCCGGAAGTCATGCAGAGGACATAGTCGACTGTCTACATACCTGGTGCTCATCATGCTCCATACAAAAGTGCCCCTCACTGCTTTGAGGGTTATCGCTTATCAGTGGGGCATTTCATGTTACTTGACTTCAACATCTTTGGAGTTGCCCCGCGAGGACGCTTCTACCACCATCGGAGCATTGTAACTTTCTTCTTGACGTGAAGGCCAAGCTATCTATAGATAGTCCATCGAGATATTATCGCTGGACCTCATTTCTGCATTTTTTTGGTGACAGCTTGAGCCGTTATCAATGTTGAGTGAACAGGATATCTCAGTACCCCGCGGACGATACGACAGTCGTTGACCGGTCTGAAACTAACGAACGGCTCTACCCCGACATTACGATTGCTAATCAACCATTTTGGCCCTTTGTGTCATCGCAGTGATCTCCACGCTGGTCTTGTCCACCGTCCAACCGTCCAATGGCTACTGGGCTCTGTCGCTCTGATCCATCCATCTGTGCGATTATGCCCGTCAGTACGGCACTCGCATAATGGAGAATGCACCATCTGTCTCGAGTTCAACTTTTAATACGTTGGATACACTTTAAACCGGTATACCTCTCTACCTGTGCTTGGAACTTCATCTCCGAGCTCACACGTGATAATTTGGCCCGCCACGATGCGGCATGAGCTCCCTTCAACTCACAAGAATAGCATTAAGAGACATGATCTCACCAATGTCCACCGCACAGTGCATCCAAACTAATGGACAGTGAGCTCTCGCTAACATTGGTAGATTGCCAGGTGGCGAAGAATATGTCAAAGTTGCGGTCAGCAAAATCTCGCGCCGCAGGCTTTCCAAATTGGCGAACCCCACATAGTCCGGGAAGGATTGACATTAAGGGCTAATTCTGTTCCTTGCTAACGACATTTTGCGAATCTGGATCTCCAGGCCCTTGTATACGTTGGATATCATTGTATGGTTCTGGCCATTATTGGCCAACTCTACGCACTGATTGAGTCGTCAATTGAATTGGCCAATTGCAATCGGCCCCTGTTCTGGTCCACCGTCATAGATGGAGGCAAGGCTCAAGAGTCAAGGCCCAAGGAGGATCCCTTTGGTCGCCTTCCAATCTTCCAGATTGTTGCCCAACGCTGCTAGTCTTTAGAGTTGACTCATTCTTCAACAGAAGTGGAGATGCGGCGCCGACTCGGCATGGACTAGTGTCCTGGGTGACCGTTAGCGAGTCCTGGGTCGTAATGTCTCCTACGGCTATGAAACATCGAAAAAGAGACGAAGCGGTCATGCCTGTTCGGTTGAAGAAGGAGACGCCATTTCGGAAACTCCCCAGGGCCTACACTGGTGTCTAGCACACGCAGACAACGTCTCGCTGGGTGGCCATAGACCGCCAGATCTTCTGAGAAAGAACTAGTCTCGAAGCCGATGCCAGCTCACTCGTTTGGGCTGACAGGGCAAGTCCTCAGGCCGAGATGGTGATGCTATGCGGCAAGAACTCGTCGCATTTCTTGGACGTGCATGTTCAAGTTCGGTTGAAAGCGCCTTCCATTGGCTAGTAACGTATATAGCATTTTGTGCAGCTAGAAACCGCAACAGTTTAACGGCAAGATCAAGCTAAAAGCTCCAAGAGTCTGACAGTTGGCCAACTACAAGACCTTGGAATGCAGCCAGCTGTATTTGGAGGAGAGGCGCTCCAGCACAAGATCATACTTCCAAATGCACTTGGATTGGATGCACCGGCCTGTATACAGACTGAGATTGACTGATTAGAATTCGTTCCATCATTCTGTCAGTGGTGCATTGCTGTTCCCAATTAGCTACGTCTCCTAGTAGCGTCTTGGAGGTCTTCTGAGGCACATGAATATTCAATCTAGAAACACCATGCATTCCGCATCTTGGACTTTGGAGCTTTCCTTGAGCAGGACAGACTGATGAACACTCGACTTGACCTCCTTAGCCAATTTCTTTTCCATTTAGACCAAATCCTCTCCGATTGTTCCCAACTGAGTATCTAAAACCAAGAGCTAAGGACAGTGTCGAAATAGATTAACAACTACAGTACTGAAAATGCTGTTTACGAATCCTTGAAAAGCAGCCGATCCGTTCATCAAGCCAAAGGGCATAACGTTGTACGTCAAACTGCTGGGAAATGGGAAGACTCGATGCGACTCGGTCCATATGTGAAGAAAATAGTACCAATCTATCGCTCGCACATCTATAGAGTAAGTGATACAGATCGTACAATGGGCACGCAAATCAAGAAGACTCCAGAGCAGCGAGAATCTGTTCAGAACCTAACCTCGTCGTCGCGTCGAATACCAAGCTGGCTCATCGCCTCTCTCCATGGTAGCAAGCATATGGCGGGTAGGGAGATTCTCCAGATCAAAGAACCGTGCCTGAGGAATGCGATGCTTTCAAAAGCATCAATGCCTTTGCGGCCCTTGGGGTCATTAGGCATAAACCAGGCGGCATATAGAGGGATTACCTGCCGAGAAGTAGAGATCTTCATGGTCGGATTCGTCTTCATGGAGTTCCTTAAGCGACATGAGGTAGGAAGAGAATGAGATCTGGCGACTCTGTTGCCGTAGCTGCTGAGAGACAGCCCACCGGTACATGTACTCCGCGGCCAGCTTCTCCGGAGAGACCGACTCGCGGGTTGTCCCTCGATGATAATTGAGTGCCGGAAGCTGTCAAGCCTTCTCAGAAGGTCTATTGCAGGTTCCATGATGCTGACAAAATGAGAGCACGTTCAAGACTGATCGTCAACACCAGGCGCGATTCATGCGAAACGAAACCGCAGGGCGACGGCGGGCAAAGAGACTCGGACTACGAACAATGAGACAATCGTGGATGAGAGAAGAGGAGATTCCTTCAACACACGTACCTTTTGCGAAGCTCCCAGCAAGGAAGACTGCTGTCAAGTCTTCCGTATATCTAGCTTCGTGCAAATTCTCACCCTTGATCTGCTCCAGGATCTCGTCGATCGAGGGCAAAGGATAGCGGTCTGTCAACGCAGGATCGTAGCCCTCCCCGGGCTTTTCAGCCACCAGAATCGGAGACGCGAATGGGGCGTTACTTGGGACGATTTAACTCTTTATCTAGAGTCTCCAGGGTGGCCTCCAGTAGCTTTGAGCGCCGCCTTGAGATCCTTCAGTAGGATGGTGAGATTTTTGTAGCCCTCGGGGCGGCCGCTGCGATCATCAGCCACTGGATACTCCCAATCAAGATCGATCCCGTCGAAATTGTAGGTAGCCATGAGTCTGACAAGGGACTCGAAGAAAGTCTTTTGCATCTCTGTAGAAGCAGCCAAGTCTGAGAATGTGGTCGCAGTTGGACCAGGGCCATTATAGGCCCATTCTCCAATCCCAATGAATACTTTGAGATCAGGATCAATTGTCTTGAGATAAGTCTAGCCTCTAGTTCCTCTGGTCGTAAATGAATGAGAGATTCTCCCAAGACGCAATTGGGCCAGACTACTCTTCACTGTCAAGGTCAGGTGCGAGCGCCGTTAAACCAGTCAAAGCCGCTGCCATGAATCCAGGTTGGCATTTCGACATGAACAATTTGAGTGAAAGAATTGTAACAATGGCTTTCATTGTTACTGTCAGAGCTTGTAGACAAGGATGACGAGTCGAACCTCGCCATCAGAGTGGTTAATCCACCAGCTCGCACTTGCATGGACATGGGTTTGCTCTAATGATTCTGACATTCCAGCTTCAACCAACCAGACGGTGTCCTTTGGACCAGCGGTGCCTGTCCCGTCAAGTTTGCGAATTTCAGTCATGCCCTAAGATGTTAATAGATCAGAGCTTTGGCTCCATTGACGGCTGAGCAGGTTTGCCTGAATTTCAGTAGCCGTACTGATATTGAATGTATCGCAGTATTTGGTTGCTTTATCAGGCTTCTCGGGCAGGTCAGACAGCAACGTCTGCTGTAAATGGATGACTCTTAAGCTCTTCATCGTACATTCTTCTGTTCGGAAACTCCACAAAGACAGGCCAATAGCGGAACTGCTCGTGTACTTGTGTGTTGGGTGGCCCATCCTGTAGAGACGATTAGGCATGGCCATCGGTCATTCCCCGCAACGAATACTTGAAAGAAGGGATCTTTTATTGTGGCACGGCGACCTGTAAGCTGATCCGACGTCCTCGAAAAGCCTTCTTCGAATGCCTTAAGGCAACTCAAAACTCCAAGGTTCAGTTGCCTTGTCTGGCCGCCGGCTTTCATTGCATACTTGGGTTTGGTGCGGATCGATGGCTTGAACCCACTGAGTCGGACTGGACCCGCGCAGTCAACTGTGCTCTCGGAAAGTTTCATTCTCAAAAGAAAAATGACTATGGAGTCTCACCAGCGCAACATCCGTGTGGGTTATTTCCATCATGATTTGACCAACTTCCTTTGCGGTGGCCGGCGGAGGTTGGCGTTCGACCCGGTGGTGACATTCAGCGACGGTGGTGTCCTCCGGTTCTTTAGACGGTTCAGGGGGCTGTTGGTCAACGTCAGGACTGATGTATACCTTACCGTTCCCCTTAAAATTGAACTCGATTTTTGCAATTCGTTTCATGTCCTTGTCGCGGTTGGAAACGGTATCGTAGACTGCAACAATGAAGCTAGATGCGGAGGTTACGATCTTGGTGCAACCTTTTCCGACAACCGTTTTGATATGATCCAGGAGATGTCCATTAGTTCGGCCCGCTCCACCGATTTAGTATCTGAGTTGGTAGGCTTTCCACTTGCGGGCCTTTTTCCTGATCTCCTAAGCTGAAAGATCATGTCGATATAGATCATCTGTATGATCTAGACCTTATAAGAATGGACTTCCCAGTCGCGAGTGAAAGGCCGAAGATCGCAACTAGGCTGGTGAACAGCTTCATTCTATCAGCTGTCCATTGACGTCCGGCAAACCAATCTCTGGGCATGGCCTGACTAGCGAGGGCGTTGGGCGGAGGTCGATCGAGGGGTCTTCCAGCTCGATAGGAACTACCTTGGCTCCTATCTGCTGATACCGCGGGACGGAGCCCTCCTCACGGTCCTCTGATATCATGAAAATGCTAGAGCATGAACTGCATGTCAGCGGTGATCTCGCAAGATGATAAATGATGGAACGCACCCTCTAGCCTTGGCCGTCTCTAGGCGATGTCTCTGCATCAGAGCCGGCATGGGTACAATTATTGCAATTATAATTGTTCGTTACTGGCGCACTATGATAGGGATGAGTTAATGATTGTCCCTTGTTCATCTTACAACGCTGTCAAGGTAGGCAGTATCTGAACTAAGTACCTACGGGCCTTTTTCATCCATTCGACAAAGACCGGGGACCAGAGGACCCGAGGTAGAGGACGAGGCAAGCAGAAAATCCCATTATGAGGTTGTTTGGATCCATGGGTAGATCCCTGAAGAAGGGCCATTGAAATGGCGCTGGTGTGGCCATTTTGATATGGCCTTGGAGTGTATACTGTATGAGAATGGCTATGTGACATTGTGCCAAGCGCAGTTCCTGCAGGCTCTTGGAACTGCACCGCTGGCAGAGGATCAAGATCCAAAGCGGAGCCAAGCTGTCCTAAACAAAGGTCCAAGAGTCGGCGAGTTTTGATGAAAATCAGAGAATATGGGTTAAGGCAAACCTATCAGTGGCTCGAGGTGATGAGATGTATTAGGTCGGATTAGATGAAGATACGCATCGGGGATGGTCCATGGTGTCTTCAATTCTCCAACCAATGGACCAGACATACGTCTGGAACAATGTCTTCTGAGGCCTTCATAACCGGGTCGCAAAGATTCCTCCTTGCGAGTTACAGCCTTGCACTCAATGAGAGCATAGACTCTCTCTGGCTCCCCAGGCCGGCGTTCGGCGTCGCTTCATCTTCCGCATCTGGAAGATCCTTCAGGGGATCAAGCTGCTTCTTGGCCCCCTGTGTCGACAGGGTGTCTGCCCGAGAACGAAGACGTTTCGAGGCCGGAGGACCAATTGCTTCCCGATTCCTGTCGTGGATGACTTGTATACTAGTTCCCCTCTCTAAGCGTGCGGTTTGTACGCGGGCCTCCCATTCTTATTAAAGCCACTTGATGAAATCAAGCCAGAGTTCAGGAGCCCCCGGAGAAGAAGGCAAATAAGAAACGGTATAGCATTTGTAGAAGAGGAGAGATGTAGATTTCAGGGAGCTTGGGGGAGGGAGGGGTATTTATGCCTACGAATTGCATCTTTCACTGCGACAGATATGAAAAAGTGAATGAATACAGCCAGTCTACAGTGAATACGGCCGAAGAACGACGGAATAAGGGAATATCAGCAAGCGTTTGTGAATAAAGCAGCATCATTGAATGATTCTTTATCGGTGGTCGTTCCGATATACTTTCCCTGTTTCCCCACCACATTCTATTTTCTCCATCTATCGGGCCATACCACTCCGACAAGGTCAATGACCCTGACTCAACATTGATTTATAATGGTCTCGGCCTTTGACCGTCTCGTCCACGTACGTGTGCGCTGTGACTCACTTAGATAGGGCTACCACGACGCTGCGTTGCAACTCGTCATCCATGATCCATCCATCCAATCCATGCAATTGCTCCAGCAGACCCCAGTGGGGGTGGCCATCTCCATCTGGTCAGCTGAATCAAGATCAATGGATCAATGGCTAGAGTCTATCAATTGAAAGATTTTTCTTACTTTCACTCGGGTCCTTCTCTGTTGCTTGCATGAGTGTGTAGGAGGATATATACCTGCGCCTTAACGCGCTCTCCCGGATTGTTTGCCCTTCAAACACCATTTCTCATTCAGTCTAGACAATGAATCTCATCCAAAGGCCCCCGAGATATGTCATCGCTAGTATTCTTTGCTCTTTCGGCGGGCTACTGTTCGGGTAAGAACGCTATCCTCATTAGCCATGATTGTACTGACAAGTAACAGGATGGACACCGGCATCATTGGCCCTGTCACCGTCATGGACAGCTTCGTGTCGAAGTTTGGCAGCCAATCTGCATCCGTCCACGGACTAATCGTCTCCTCGATCCTGATTCCAGCAGCTGTGTCGTCCTTTTTCGCAGGCTACTTGGCAGATAAGCTAGGCAGACCGACAGGAATCAGCATCGGGGCGTTGATCTTTGGTATCGGCGCTGCGGTCGAAGGTGCTGCGGCCCGACTCGCCATGTTCATTGTCGGGAGGTGCATTGAAGGTATAGGCGAGGGCCTATACCTGGGTACGCTGGTTGTGTACGTCAATTTCCCTACCACGAATGATCCACCGTCATGATTCACGCATGACTAACTGAAACAGGTATATCTGCGAAATCTCCCCAACGAGCGTCAGAGGCGCATTAGCTACTGGTCCGCAATTGCTCATCACCCTCGGCCTAGTGGTCGGTTTCTTCACCTGCTACGGAACAGCCCGTCTCGAGTCTTCGTTCTCATGGCGCACTCCCTACCTCATCCTCGCATGTCTCTCCGTCGTCTTCTCAGCCGTCTCGTTCCTCTTCCTCGTCCCGTCCCCCCGCTGGCTAACCCTCCATGGCCGCCACGAAGAAGCCGCAAGAACATGGGACCTGCTCGGCGTGGGCCAAGCCGAACGCGAGAAGGTAGAAATCGAACAAACCCGACAAGCCAGGACCCAAACCCAGATCCTCCCCGCGGGCCCAGCAACCACTCTAACCCCGGACCTCACCCCGGCGCAAGCCCCACTCAAAGCAACCACCCACAAGCTCCTCGACATCTTCTCCAAAGACGTCCGGTCCCGCACCGCCCTCGCCGTCTTCCTCATGGGCTTCCAGCAACTCTCCGGCATCGACGGCGTCCTCTACTACGCCCCTCTCCTCTTCGAACAAGCCGGCCTGGCCTCCTCCTCGGCAACCTTCTTCGCCTCCGGCGTCTCCGCCATCGTCATCTTCGCCGTGACAATCCCCGGCCTCCTCTTCGCCGACGCCTGGGGCCGCAGAAACAGCATCATACTCGGCGGCATCGGCCTAGCCACAACCATGTTCCTAATCGGCTCCCTCTACGCCGCCGACGCCGTCCAGGCATCTGGGGCAGGGCGCTGGCTCGTCATCGTCGCCATCTACCTCTTCGCCGTAATCTTCTCGCTTACCTGGGCAATCGGGATCAAAGTCTACGCTGCGGAAATCCAGCCGCAGCGAACCCGCGCCTCGGCGACTAGTCTCGCGCATGGCAGTAACTGGGTTACTAACTTTCTGGTTGCGCTGACGACGCCGATCCTGCTGAGCAAGAGTAGTTTTGGGGCGTATTTTCTGTTTGGGGGGTGTTCGCTGCTGACGGCGTTGGTGTGCGCTTTCTTCATGCCGGAGACGAAGGGGAAGAGTCTTGATGAGATTGAGGAGGCGTTTAGGGCTAGGTCGCTGGGTGAGCAGTTTGCGAAGGTTGTTAGGCCTATTACTCGGTCGTCCGCTTGATGGTTTTCTTTTTTCGGCTACATTAGACAAAAATGAGATGAGATCAGAAGGTCGAGGCATGTACATCCTCTTCATAACCTAGAAGGCAACGCTACTGTGCAAATATTGAATCACAATTATTGAAACTAGGATCTAGACTGCTAACGACTAGGCAGACGGGTCCTCTCGAGGTCTCCCGTCCTGTACACTCCACTCCTCCTTCAGGTTCTAGATTATATCGGGCTCTGTGCACTAAATCGTGGAGATAGAGCACCGCTGGGGAATATACAAGAGTACAATCGGATATGCATGCAGATGAATCAATTCAGGCAAGCTGGAGAGTAGGAAAACAGTGAGCGGACTATGTGCAGGAATGAAGGGCCATTAAGACTTGGAGGTCAAGAAATCCACTGCCTGTTGAAAGAGTCAATTCAGTCCCGTTCGCAGGTCAAAAGGGTGATGAACCCACCTTGTCAATGTTGTAGTCGAACTTCTCTAACGCTGCGAGCGAGTCATCGCGGGGAAATCCCATACCGGTAAGCCGTTGAAGCATTGGGTCGTCTTCCACAGAGTCTGTCTGAAGGGCCCATCCAGGAGGTTTGCTCTCCCCGGACGCTGCCGGTTGCGATGCCCCATTGGTACCGGTGGAGGCGCCTTGAGCATTGTCCAGAGGCGCAAAGAGGGTCTCCCAGTCGTGAGTCGCCGGTTGCGAGTTGGAAACTCCGGGTGATACGGCGGTACCCTGATTTGAAGCGCTCACCTGCTGATCAAAGCTGAAGAAATCAGAGTTGGCATGCTCAGGGCTGCCACTAGGTGCTGCCATTTTCTGCTGTGAGGGCGTGTCGAAAGAGAAGTCGAAATCTCCATGCTTATTGTCAGAAGGCTCGAAGTCGTCGTCATCATCGTCTTCCGCTTCTTTCGCGGGTGCAAGTTCCATTTCAGCAAAAGCAGCCTCAAAGTCAGGAGCACTGGGCTTGGTGGCCGTAGCAGGTGCAGCCACGGGGACATCCCGCTGCGGCTCCCCGCCAACAATCGGCGCACCAGTGCCTGCTTCTACTGAATGAGGGGCATCCGGTGCGAGTGTGGGATCCTCACGGGTTGGCAAAAGGCCGTTGAATTCAGGTGGCATACCGCCAGACGCCTCCTTCTCTGCGGTTTCATCATATTTCGGCGGGCTTATCTGGGCCTCAGCCGGAGGAGGCTGACTAGGCGTTACAGACCCTGGAGCGGGGAACGCTGCTAGTTGAGACGGCTCAATGGAGTCCGGCTTCTGCGTCTGCTGTTCTTGGGGTGGAACAGCCGGCGTGAAATTGTCATCAAAACCCAAGGGTGCCTCGCTATAGGAGCTATCGTCGTCGTCATCATCATCGTCGAGCTCATGGATCGGTGGGAACTCGGAGGCCGCGGCAGGAGCTGTACCATTAGTCTTGGTTGCCCCACCCTGCTTCATAGCAGCAAAAGCTTCTTCGAAATCGTTAGCGTTCTGTGACTGTGACCGCTGATGTGCTGGGCCGCCAAACAGCTCATCGAAGCTGGGATCCTTTGCTGCCGTCTGGTGCTCGTTGGCGGCAGGCGCAGTAGGTGCTGTTACAGTTTCCGCAGGAATTTCAGGGAAGCGCTTCGCCTCTTCAAACTCCTCAAAGGGAGACCGTACTTCTCCTTGTTCTGTAGTCGCAGAGGGGATTTCGGCGGCACCTGCTGGAGTCGAAGTTTCTACAGTTGATGACTCAGGACCACCAAATCTGCTGCCTGGTGGAGACGGCTTAGTAGATGAGGTAATCGACTGTGCTTCGCCCAAGGGAAGAACATTAGGGGTGAACTGTCGAGACTGCGGGGGTTCAGGCACGGGTCCAACTGAAGGTGGCGGTGATACCGAGGGGGTCGGTGCCCCGGATGTAACAGGAGAGTGGAGCGAAGCCTGCCGAGAGTCGGCGCGGAATGAAGTGAGAGGTGGGGGTGTAGCAGTGGTCGGAGGGGCAAAGGCAGTGCCAAAGAGGCTGTCAAAAGCACGCTGCTGTTCGCTCGAAACCTGGGGGGACAATGCCGCACCGTCGCTGGATGCCGTAGTCGTCCGTCTGAAGAACGGATTGTTGTTTTGACTGGCCGTGGACAGAGCTGGGCTGGCGACTCGGGGGCCAGCCTCGGGGCCAGCGCTGGCAGATGCCGCGTTTTCGTCGGCGCCTTGAGGCTGTTCCTTCGAGAGTGTGTCTATCTCCTCCTGGATTCTGTCGCGTTCACCTTCCACTGTCGCTAACTGCTTCTTGTTGATCGCGACGAGACCCTTTTGCTGCCGAGCGTCAGAGCGCGCCTTCTCGAGGGCAGGCTTAAGCTGGGCGACAGCCGCATTAGCTTGGCGGATTCTCTCTTTCAAGCTCGCATTCTCCTGCTGGTCGGCGGTCAAAGCAACAGAGACTTGGTCATACTGAGTCTGCAAATCTTGCCTGCTGCCCTCGATCAACGCATATTCTTGCTGCAGCCTCTTGGTCTCCGCCTTTGAGGCATTCAGTCGCTCCTCAAGAGCTTTGAAGCTTCTGACCTCTTGTTCGTACATCGCTCTGGCTTGCGCTAACCGAGTCTCAAAGTCACGCTTTTGCTGTGATGTCTGAGACAGCTCGTGCTCCGCTGAAGTGCGCTTCGTCTGAACGTTCTGCATCTCCTTGGCCAGCGAGCCAATCTGGTTGGACAAATTCGCCAGCTCGGCCGTTTCTTGTGTCAGTTTATTGGACTCTTCAGGATCGTTATCACCTAGAAGGTCATCCGATGGAGGCGGTGGTGAACGGACTGTTGGCGGCGCACCGGCTGAAGCGCCAGTTATCTGCGGCGCGAGACTCTGGCCAAATGAGGAAGTCGGAATGAAAGGCTTAAAAGTCGTCGAATTGACTGGAGGCGACGCTCTAGAGGTGGGTGAACCTGGTGTCTGGAACGGCGTGCTGGAGCCTCCTGTAGACTGGGGCACTTGTGAAGGGGCTGCGGGGGCGGCCGGCGGAGAAAATGCATCAAGACCGAAGAGGTCATCCGCAGCAGACCGGACACTCGGAGGAGGTTGCGGCGCGGCAGGAGCTGCGACTGGAGCCGGCACCGCCTGCACCGTGGATGGACGCCGCATACTAGGAGGAATCAAAGCGGGAGGGAGCGTCTGCGGCAAGGGCTCCTTTCCTGTGCGCTGTGAACGAACCAGATACATCGCTACCGCAAACTCGTCTTTGGTCAGTTGCCCGTCCGCGTCAATATCCGCGAGATCCCAAATCTGAGCTAGGACTTCTTCAGGCAATTGAGCTTTCATGAAGAATCCCACGGCCTGGTCACCAGTGATGACGCCCAACTTCGCAGTATCAAGCGTGCCAAAGATAGTATCGAACTGCGCCTTCTCTGGTGGCGTGATAAGCCAATCTCCGCCCGTTGACTGGGCAGTAAGCGGTGTTCCGAACTGGGACCTATTCAAAGGGCTTTGAGTACGCTGGGGTCCGGTGAATTGTCGCGGAATGGCAGGCACTGGAGGAACGTCGAGGCCAGGTCGGGGCCCCACGGAGGTTCGCACCGGGCCCCTTCGTGCAGCCGCCTCATACAACCCAGGAGGTAAAGTCTGAGGGATACCCCTCATGGCGCCCGATTTGTAGGAGGTCAATAAGTGCATAGCGATGATGAATTCTGTGGCATCGAGAGCGCCTCGTTGCTTCGTGTCTGCTAGGTTCCAAATGCGGCCAAGGATCTCGTTCGGTAACCGTGCGCGTTCAAATATCTGCTTGGCGATGTCGCCTGTAATGCAAGCAATATTAGCCTCCGAGCTATATCTCTCCCCATTTGACGCAGGATGCATGCCTGAGATAATCCCGCTCCTCGACACATCAGACTTCTCAAATAGCGCTGTGAATTTGTTGACATCTTCCGGGTTGAGTGGAGGGACCCGAATTGGCCCACCAACTGGCGGTGGGCTGGTCGCACCAGCTTCGCGAGTGGTTGGAGATGTAGGCTCGACGACGATGCCTTCGAACCTAGGCAGCGGTCCAGCTAGAGAAAGAATTCAACATCAGCGCTATTTCCCCATCTTTTTTCGTAGCCAAAATGATCCTCAGGATACACTCACGTTGCAGGGCCAGCTCCTCTGTAGGTGCGCGACCAGCCTGGGCGTGTCCGATAAGACGCAACACGACACCGAAGCCAGATGGAGTCAAGAGCCCCCTGTTCTCCTTATCCGCGATCTGCCATATCTACACATGCGGTGACCAGTCAGCTAGGCATGCGCGAGACGACTGATACCATGGAACACAACTCACCAATCCGAGTGTCTCCGGTGCAAGCTTGGTCTTCTCGAAGAAAGGAACTGCAATCTCGCCGGTGATGACGCCGAGGTTGGTGGTATCAGCGGCCTGGAAGAGCTGGTAAAACACACGTTTCTCCTCAGGTGTCAAATTGAGATTGGGATGGCGTTGTGGTGGTTGTGCTAGATGAGGTATTCCGTCAGTTCCGTCGCGCTTGGAGAAGGTGTAGTTCGCCCGGGGGTCGGTTGTTCTCCTGAGGAGCTCGCCTACCCACAGCCTGGTCTACCGTTGCTGGTGGGGAGACTTACCACTGTCAGCCATGCTGGTAGCTCAGGAGGAGTGCGCCTCCTCTTCCCTCGGTCAAATTTCCGGATACTCCTTGAACTATAGCGTATGAGGTGGTGGAGCGGAATGCCGGTGGCCTAGAGTGAAGATGATGCCACGAGCATGGATCGCCAAATTGTAAGGGGAACGGAGTACGGAGTAGACGGGATGACGAAATTGAGGGAGAAGCGGACTTATACCGACGGCTCGATTATAGTAAGAGGAAAAAGTTTCAGGAAAGTAGGGGAGATGAGGGAATAGTCTCGAGGATAAAGCAGGCAACCGAGTAATGGAGCTTCCCTCTGTTGGAGAGATGAGACTAGAGTAGTGGAGGTGAGGAGGGAGGGATGATGGATGTCCTTCTCCTTAGCTTCCTTTTGGGTTCCGGGGGAGTAACCCAACCATACCTCGAGGTCCCCAAACATCTTACTCCACGCCTATCGATTTTGTATACCTTCACCTTCATCAATTGCTGAAGGATAGAAAAAAAGGCATTTTCTGCCATGGCATATATTTGTCTGCTTGTCTTTTCTGTTGTCCACTTCTCGTCCCGGCTATCTAAATGTAACCTGCTTGCTCATCGCTCTCGACTAACCTCCAATGGATTTTTTCTGGTTAAAGATAATTACAATCTCGTATGTGCCGTGCTGTTTATATGAACGAGTGGGTAAAATTTCATCGCTGCTTCGGGATATTAAAAATATATCAGACAAAGAAAAACATAGTCTGTGAGCTAGCCAATCTTCTTCTCCTATGTATTTGCATGCAACCTGAGTCGCGCAGGTCCATTGTATATCACCTGGGCAAACGCCTCTCCCCAATACAACAGCACAGAAACAACCAGAAGCAGCCTCTGCATTAAATCGGACGGCCAAACTCTACAGCCATTCTTCGGATTCCTGCCGAGTGACAACGTCCATCTAGTACTCAGCCTCGACCTCCTCTTCCATCGAGTCGGCGGCAACCTCCTCGTAATCACGCTCGAGGGCAGCCAGGTCCTCACGAGCCTCGGAGAATTCACCTTCCTCCATACCCTCACCAACGTACCAGTGGACGAAGGCACGCTTGGAGTACATGAGGTCGAACTTGTGGTCAAGAGCAGACCAGGCCTCGGCGATGGCAGTGGTGTTGGACAGCATGCAGCTACATTTTCGTTAGCTTACCCTTTTTTTTAAAAGAATATAGGAAGGAAACATACACAGCACGGTCGACCTTGGCAAGGTCACCACCGGGGACCTGCTGAGGAGGCTGGTAGCAGATACCAATCTTGAAACCAGTGGGGCACCAGTCAACGAACTGGATGGTGCGCTTGGTCTTGAGGGTAGCAACAGCGGCGTGGGTCTCCTTGGGCACAACATCACCACGGTAGAGCAGGCAGGTGGCCATGTACTTGCCGTTGCGGGGGTCACACTTGACCATCTGGTTGTTGGGCTCAAAGCAAGCAGAGGTGATCTCGTTGACGGAGTTAGCTTCGTGGGAAGCCTTGGCAGCAGAGACAACGGGAGCGTAGGCAACCAGGGGGAAGTGAATACGGGGGTAGGGGACCAGGTTGGTCTGGAACTCATTCAGATCGACGTTGAGGGAGCCATCGAAACGCAGGGAGGCGGTGATGGAAGAAACAACCTGAGCGATCAAGCGGTTCAGGTTCTCGTAGCTGGGGCGCTCAATGCCGAGGTTGCGGCGGCAAATGTCGTAGATGGCCTCGTTGTCGACCATGAAGCTGCAGTCGGAGTGCTCCAGGGTAGTGTGGGTGGTCAGGATGGAGTTGTAGGGCTCAACAACGGAGGTAGCGTTCTGGGGAGCAGGGTAGACGCAGAATTCCAGCTTCGACTTCTTGCCATAGTCCACAGAGAGACGCTCCATCAGCAGAGCACCGAAACCGGAACCAGTACCACCACCGAAAGAGTGGAAGACCAGGAAGCCCTGGAGACCAGCGCAGTTGTCGGCGACCCGGCGGACCTTGTCGAGAACCTGATCGATCATCTCCTTTCCAACGGTGTAGTGACCACGAGCATAGTTGTTCGAGGCGTCCTCCTTGCCGGTGATCATGTTCTCGGGGTGGAAAAGGCTACGGTAGGTGCCGGTGCGGACCTCATCGACCACATTGGGCTCGAGATCGCAGTAGATGGTACGGGGGACATATTTGCCCTGGCCTTTACGAGTTGTCAGATCATCAAGGTCGTAAGTATGTGAGAGAGAGGAGATATGTAACGTACCAGTTTCGGAGAAAAAAGTGCTGAATCCGTGGTCAGGGTCGGCCTTCTTGCGCTCCTCGGTCAAGTAACCATCGGGCTGAAAAATAGCAACATGTCAGTCGATCTACGCGTCGAATATGGAGATATAACATCCAATTGTGTTGAAAATCAGGATGTTGTCCCACTTACCTGAATGCCGTGCTCCAAGCAGTAGAGCTAGAATCAAACCATCGAAAGTCAGCTTGATCCCTCCAATGTCTAGTCATCGATGTATGTTCCATCCTCCATTCCCTAGTGTGCAGTATCACTCGGTGAACTCATGGTCAATGCATACCTCCCAGCAAGAGTTGGCGATCTGGCAACCGGCCTGACCGACTGTATCAAGGGACAAAACATTAGCAACACGACCGCAGAAAAACAAACAACACGTCAAACGAGGATGATAGAAAGGAGACAAACCGTTCAAACTGATGACTTCTCTCATTTTGACGAATTCGATTGATTAAAATCCGTTCACAAAGGATAAATTAAGAAAGGTGGGTGGAGGAGGGAGGAATGAAGGACGAAAAAAACCCAAGACGATCTGCTGTATGGGTGTTTCAGGGGTAAGTAAACGGACACCACAAAAACGGTAAAATGTGGTGGGCAGGGCAGCACACAACAAGAGGGGCAGAAAGGGGGAATAGTACTAACCCTGGGGTTCGAGAGGTAATTGAAGAAATCTGGAGAAGACGAAGGGAGGGGAGAACTCGAAGTCGAAGAATGATCAATTGAGACGAAGCAGACCTGTTCAATTTGTTGTGGACACTCCTTCTGGATGGGCTCAATAATGCGCTGTCCCCCCTCAAGCTGGCGTTCTTGTTCGTTGTTGATCCGTCGGTTGGGTCGCGTTGGGAGCTGCCGGCTGTGATTGGCTGATGGGGGCCGGTCACCGCCAGATGCCAGGGTCTCGCTCACCCTCACGTGATAATGATCAACAATGCTTATTCAGCGCTGATAAGAGTCACGTGAATGTGTGACGGCATCGATAGGTATTGGATATTGATATCCAACAACAGCCTCAACTCGATACATATCATGAACAGATCGCTTCAATTCAAGGTATGTAGTCAACCTCGTTTGCCAATTTGATAGTGCTGCTGTAGTACATTCAATCCATTGATTGATGCGTTGTTACCAATGCTGCGCGGAGTTTCATATTGGCATGAACACAGCCTGTGCCTTGAATAGCTCTGCATATGATATAGAATGTATTCGATATATGGCATCTTGGCTCTCTGCCGTACTCTGCTCTTCCGATTGTATCCCTAGCGGACTTTACATTCACTCAGAACCATATGCTAACATTCTTTCAGATCTGCCTCCTCATATCAAGCCCAAGATGGCCACATAGACAGACCACTTTCACAGACACCAACATCGCATCCCGAGTGAATCAATAGTACACTCACCATGAAGAACCCCAACCCCCTTGTTCTTCTCTCTCTCTTGCCCCTCGTCATTGCAAACGTCGAGAAAACTATCTTCGTCGCCCCACAACCATCACCCATCCCTTCAACAGATTCCACCCTCGACGACCTGGGCCTCGAGCGCCTCTCGCCCTCATATCCAACCCTACGAACCTACCTCAATGCCTCATTCCCTACCCCAGACTCCCCAGGAACAGATTCATGGTACTTCCTCGAAAACCTCACGCCAGGCCAACGCTACGAAGTCCGGATATGCTATCTCGCAACAGTACGCCCCCTCCCTCCCATTGTCCTTGCACACTGACCTAACCAACAAAAGCAACCCACCTCCTTCACACTAGACACATACACCCTCTCCCACACAATGGAAGACCCATCCCTCCTCTCCGCAATCAGCATCTACTCCTCCGCCCGCCTCGCAGCCCTCGACTCCTCAACCTCAAACACCCTCATCCGCAACGCCAACGCAAAACGGCACCGCCAGGGGTCCTCGTCCATGGACCCAGCACCAACCTCCGACTCGGTGCTGTTCCTGCGCATCCGCGCCACAGCGGATTACTTCTCGCTTGACAAGGCGCTCATGGAGAATGTGCCGCCTGTGCGCGCGGATGTGATACTTGATCCGTTCCTGTGGAATGTTTTTCCAAGGTCGCTAGTGCCGACGGCGGGGTATGTGTGTGTTGTGGCGGCGGTGGCTGTCGTGCTTGCGAGGTGGGTGATAGGGGCGTTTACGGGGGTGATAGAGCGGGAGGTTGGTGGTAGCGAGACTGTTGGTGGGGATGAGAAGAAGGAGCGGTAGCTGAGCTGCGTGGCTCTGGTTATAATTTTGTATACTATGCTACTGTGCATTTCTTATGCTAGGCCTAGGAAAGATAACCTTGATATAGTCAAGTTTGCAGCTACTTGCTTGATACGTAACGGTTGGCGATACATTGTTTCGAAGTACGACTCGGAGTTGATGACTTTGCAGTATTAGATTGTATTATGGAACAAGTATGACTGGGCTGAGTACAACATTCAAAGGAGATGATAAATCACAGACATCAGGGGGAATAAAGGGAATAAAAGGGCATCAACAAAACGGGTCTTGAGCATCATGAAAATTAGACGCATGAATGGTTCTAGATGATTTCAGAGATGTCTCGCCTCCAACCAAGTCTAGTGCTGGAAAACGTCATAAGTGCATCCATCATCGTGTCACAACATCCCTCGGGATTTCATTGAGCAGGGGCTAGAACCAAGCCCTAGTCTTCAAAGAAGTGCAGAACAGCCCGAATACCTCTCGAACCTAGTCCATGCGGCGGGTAAGCGATGTAGAGAGGTTCATCATGAGCCCCCAGCTTGGCCCTGAATTCACTCTTGCGGACGAGATGGAACTGTTTGGCCAGAGTCTCATAGGTATGCTGCAGCATCTTGATCTTGGCTCCGTGTAGGTTATGACCAGGCGTCAGTGTGGCAGTTGCACCAGCTCCGAAAGTGAGCGACTTGGTGCCGGCCCTGGCAGCTGTTTGAATGGCATGAGTCACGAGGTACTCGATAACACCGTTGGGAGAGCCCGGGAAGTCGAAGCTGTACTTGACCTGCATGCCGTAATGAGGAGACAGCATAGCCAAGGCGACAAAGGCACAGATGGTGCCGGACTTGTCCACAGCATAGAAGTACCAGCGGTGCTCCGAATCACGCCAAGGATGTATCTCAGACAAATGCACCTGAGTGCCCTTACGGTTCGCCAGCCAATCCTGGATCCGCGCATCAATCTTCTGCCGGACATCGTCGGGAACCATCTCGCCGTACTTCATCTCAACGACCTTGATACCCTCGTTCTCCGCCTTTCTGATCTTCCGTGCAATTTCGCCATCGGACGCGGCCTGGTTGCGGGACGGATCCACGCGCTCTTCAGCAATGCAGGACAAGCTGCGCCAGCCGAGCTTCTCGCCCAGGACAGTCTCGACCTCTGGAGAGCAAAGAAGCCAGATAGGTTTGAACTTGGTCTCACGCCGCATCCACTGTAGGAACTGAGTGATGACCTGGTTGTACTGCGAGGGATCACATAGGGGGTTGCCGGGAATCACCGCATAGTTGCTACTGCTAGGGACGTATGAGACGGCAGCGCCGGTGATCATGTCTCGCCAAATCTTGAAACGCTCGTCGAACCATGAGGTGGACGTGGCATCTCCGTAGTTGGCAATCAGGTGCTCCAATGGCTGCAGCTCGCTTTCGTCCTTCGCACGCGGTCCGCGCCCCTCCCGTTGCCATGGTGGTTCAATGGTGGACGATTCGGGATGACGCAACAGTAATACTGGGGGCTTAGGCGGGAAGCTCTTGGGGTCCCGATGGAAGAGCGACGCGAGACGGATGTTGCCCAATTTGAGAAGAAGCATCAGCAGCCGCTCCAGACCAACACCGGCTCCAGCGTGCGGAGGAGCGCCCCAGCGGAAACCCTCCATGTAATCCCCCATCATGTCAGGATTGATGTTTGAGCGGCGCATGTTTTCCTCCAGCATACCCGGGTCGTGGATACGCTGCCCGCCAGAGACAATCTCCTGACCTCGAATGAAAATATCAAAGGAGTTGGTGAAGCGAGGGTCTTCTGGATCGGGCATTGTATAGAACGGACGAGCTCCGACCGGAAATTTGTCAAGAATGTAGTAATCAGTCCCGTACTTCTCCTTGACAAGCTCACCCAACCGTATCTCGTCCCGGGTATGCAAGTCCTCGTCTTCAGGCAGTTCGTTACCCTCCTCATCACGCCATC
Source organism: Scortechinia acanthostroma (assembly GCA_011319215.2). Taxonomy (NCBI): domain Eukaryota; kingdom Fungi; phylum Ascomycota; class Sordariomycetes; order Coronophorales; family Scortechiniaceae; genus Scortechinia; species Scortechinia acanthostroma. The sequence goes on from JAABUG020097440.1 coordinate 32,171, forward strand.
CGGATTCGTTAAGCATCTTGATACCATCCGCGAATCGGATGATGGGTGTCTCCTCCAGCCACACAACATCCTCCGAGGGGAACTGATGCTTGACAATCTCGACCTCGCGGCGGTAGCGACCATAGATGCCCTTCAGCATGTTCTTGATCACTGCATCTAGAACTTCCAACATCTCGTGATAATGCTCCTCGATCTGCATCTCGAGGTCAAGACCCGTGTACTCTGTCAGATGGCGGTGAGTGTTGGAGTTCTCGGCCCGAAACACAGCGCCAATTTCGTAGACACGCTCAAAGTCGGCTGCGATAGCCATCTGCTTGGCGAGCTGGGGACTCTGGGCCAAGAAAGCATCGCGACCGAAATAGTTGACTTGAAAGACACTGGCACCGGACTCGGTGGCACTGCCTTGAAGCTTGGGAGTGTGAATCTCTATGAACCCTTGCTCGTCAAGGGAGGATCGGAAGATGTTGCAAAGCGCAGACTGAAGCCGGAAGATGGATTGCGACGTCGGAGTGCGCAAGTCCAAGATACGGTTGTTAAGCCGGGTACGGTCCGGCAAGTGACTGCGGCGGCCTTCCACTCGGTCTTCTTCTGCAGTGCGAATTTCGGCCTCGTAGACGCTAAAGGGAACTGGTTCCTCGCGGTGGACCAACAAGTGTATCTGTTCGACATCAAGCTCGACGTCATGAATAGTGCAGCCCAGCACTGGGACTTGAGGCGCTTGAACAATGCCACGCACGCGGACAATGGAACCCAGGCGTAATTTTTCCGCCCACTGAATCATCGCAACGGACTTGGCCCCAGGTTTCTCGTGGAGGACACCTTGGAACGTCATGAGACCCTGACGGAAGATGAGGAAGACTAGCTTCGCGCTCATCCGGCGTATAATGTGTAGGCGGGCGGTGAAGAAGATCTCCTGGCCGACATGGTTCGAAGAGATATCCTCCAGACGGATTCGGGATTCTCGCGGACGACTAGATGACTGGAGTAGGGGCAGCTCTCCGTAGCGAGCCTTCATTTCGGGAGTCTCTTCGCGAGCCGCTTGTTCGATCTCCTCCTTGTGGCGCCGCTCAGAATCATCCGATCCTTGATCCTCACTGAGTCGACTGCGCTGCTCCTTGCGCTGTTGGCGGGCTAAGCGCTTCTGCTGGTTTCTGCTCAGAGAACCCGCGCCAGAATCGTCGGTATCGTCAGAGGAAGAAACATAATCGCGATCGCGTAAGAAGGTACTGAAGATGCTGCGGGTGCGACTCGGCGATTGGGCGCCATGAGATATGGACGTTTTGCCCGAAGAATCGTCATCGGTCTTGGGCTTGATCTTCGACAAAGCACGTTTGATGGACATGGTGACGGACGAGGAGTCACCTAGACTGTCAATGGGGGTGTACGGTTAGGTAGGTGGCCAGAAACCATCCGAGACCAGTTATTTGGTTTATTGAATGGGCAGAAGGATCAGAAGGAAAATCTCGTGCACAGTCCAAAAAAAGTGCAACAGGAGAGACGGAATATAAGAGTGAGCCTTAGACCCGGAGACCCTTAAGACTTAGTAAGGTAAGGTAGCTTGAGGAAGCAATCGGAACGGAAAGGAACACGAGGGGAAGCAAATCAGCCACAGGAGTTTAGGTTCGGAGAGGATTAATATAATAATATGTATTAGTTGCTTGATTTTTCTTGCGTGGGGTGAAGAAGAAGAATAAGGATGATGAATCCCTGACGAAGGAAGATCGACAGACTTGATATTATTCTAAGGAGGCGTCTAGTGAGGTACTGTACAAGTATTTGTGTGAAGAATAGGTATCCCCTGATTATTTCTATCAACCAAGAAACGGGAGATCTCAGAACAAGAAGATCGAGAAACTGACCAGGAAAAGGCTTGTGGTGATGATGTCATCCCCCAGAAAACTGTGACGCAGTGTGTCAGCCATAATTGAGGGGCATCCACGACTTGCCATCGCCATCAACCATCAAGCCATATTGTACTGTAGCCATGATTATTAGGTACTTTCTTATTATCAGTTTATAAATAGAAATCATACGACGCAATTGTTGTTGTTGGGTCTGTATGATTTTTCAATGCAATTAAGGTTAGCCTACCATACATGTAGATTCATAAGACGGATACAGAGACGGAGGACATCCGTGATACTTCTACTCTACTCGGCATCAAAGAGTGAGACCTCCGACTCTCCGAGGAAGTAGAAATTTCAAACAATTGACTCAAGGCACGCTAAAGAAAAACTAGACGCTGGTCTGATATCATCCATACCTCAAGAAATGAACCTTGTGCAACGCCATTTCTTCACCTATCCCATACTAAAATAATACTTGGACTCCTCATCATCTGACACTTCTGGATTTCTTGGCTGGCGTCTCATACATACGTACCAACTTCTTCCTTCACATTCCCAACTCCTACCTACCTCTCTATGATCCCTCGGCTTCTCTCCATCCAAATTCCAATTTTATCATTTCACAATTCACAATTCCCTGTGTTTATTAGAGTTCAGACCTTTAGAGCACTGACTTAGGTAATCGGTCCCTTAGGCCAGTCCCTGCCTGACCTTCATTTCCGCATGTGCATCTAGACTCGTGGCTATCTTCATTCCCCTAGATCGACGTCCATGGCCTCTCGTTCCCGTCCTCGATGGTGGCTCTACATTCAGGCCGTCTTTTGGCGGTTCCTGATGCGAATAGGAATGTTCTTCCACGACTTACCGGCTCCCCGTCCTCCCCGTCCAGCCTTCGTCCGAACCATTCGTTCCGGCAACTCCAAAATCCGTCTACATTTCTACTGTCCACCTGAATATCACACGAATCGCAGAGAGGGTCGCCGACTTCCCGTAGTGGTTAATTTCCATGGAGGTGGTTTCACACTGGGATGTCCTACCGACGACTCCCGCTGGGCCCAATGCATCCTCGGAGAAGTCGGAGCAGTGGTAGTCAGCGTCGGGTACCGTCGAAGCCCGGAGCATCCGTTCCCCGCTGCTGTAGATGACGGCGTGGAAGCACTCCAATATCTGGCCGCCCATGCCGCCGAACTGGGGTTGGATGTCACCCGAATTGCTCTCAGTGGCTTCTCGGCGGGTGGCAATCTAGCTGTCACTGTGCCTCTACGGCTGCGAAGTCTGATGCCCAAGGAGCAGCGGGATCCCCCGCTCGATCGGGCGAATTCGTCGCAGCAGCTTCTCGACACATCGGGCGATATTAGCATCGTCGCTCTCTTCTGCTGGTACCCGATCCTCGACTTTGAGGAGTCGCGTGCCTTCCGCCGCGCGGCGAGCATCATGCCCGAGCAGACGCTTCCGGATTTCCTGACGGATCTATTCGATAACTCCTACCTGCCGGATCATGAACTGCGTCGCTCGCCGTACGCATCACCGGTCCGAGCGTCAGATGAGATCCTGGCCGACGCTCTACCCCACGATATCTTTCTGTACATCTGCGAATGGGACATGCTGATGAACGAGGGCCAGCTCTTCATGCGGCGACTGAAAGATTCCGGCAAACACGTTCGGGCTATGATGATTGAAAAAGCCCGGCATGCCTGGGACAAGTCGCCGAATCCCTTTCGAGATCAAAACAGTGTCAATATTCTCTATCGCGACGCCTGCGCGGACATGAAAGCCATCTTCAATCGATAGACCTGCGATACAAATCAGTATCTTCATGCAGTGTATTCCTTCCTTCCTGTCCATATCCGTACCTTTATTCTCTCAGTCTCTTTACTCGAGCGTTTCGGGTTTCGTCCATCATTTAAGGAGCCATTGGAGGGAAAAATGTCCTACTCCGGACACAGTCTCAACCTTCGATTTCCAGGCGTTATAGATGTAAAGTATTCTTCTAACAGTGTCTTCTAACAATAACACTAGCAAATGACTAGCTATCTATAAATGACAACATGCTATCAGTTATCAATCAGTACTAGTATCTAAGCATTAACCACACTCCCGGGCCTCTCTAAATCAGGGAGGTAGTCACAGTACTCCAAGTACCGTCCTTTGTAGATCCCCATTCGGCACTCCCACCCACCAACCACAATCTTTTCCCCAGTACTCAAATGTCTAGGTATGTCCAGTTCCATGTCAGGGCATGATAATATCGCCATTTCCCTGTATGAAAGGTTCTCGCACGAAAGGCTGAAGTTTATCCCCGCATGTCTAGAGAGGTAGGTGGTATCAGGTATCGGATGCAGGCATACTATGACATCATTCTTGGGTATCTCAGATACCAGGTCCATGATACCAATACTATACCAGCCTTCAGTGCATTCAATGGGTCTACGAAATGATACATGAGGTCAAGGACTCGTCGACTTCGAGGTGGGTCGATATTGATCTTCATTCTTCTCTGATTGAGAGTCGCGTTCATTAGTCCAGGGTAGAGAACTTGATCTAGTTGATATCGTCCCTCATGAATGCGACTTTCTGTGCATGCAGGCTGTCAATATATTCTCCCTCGACTGGTAGTGATTAAATCATGCGGGATGAGGATGAGGTTTATAGACTATAAGAGATATAAGGCAAGGGGTGGAGTAGTTGTACTTATATATATATATATTCTCCGAGGTTGCCATATGGCTATCAGACTGTGTCTACAGTCTCCGGATACTTGGATTGTTATGTTGATTTTCGAATGTTTAATTCCATTTAATAGAGAGATAGTCGCCACTACATCATCACCGCATATCAAGTCAAAATGCCACCGTGTAAACACCAGGAACAGAACATAACATGGCTGATATCCGAACAAGATACGAAACGAGATCAAACCCATACGCCGCGCTAACCAGCCCATGCCAGAAGGTAAAGAAACTGCTTTTTGATCAAACTCAGCCGGAGACGGCTGAGATGCAAGAATGATAAAGACGCTGTGGGGTATTGAGCAGAATAGAGAAATCGAACAAGCTTTTGTTTCAGAATATTCAGTCATCTTCATCGGTCCCAGTGACATCGCTCAGGTCGCCTTCCGCTTCGCTGCCGTCGTGGTCACTGTCCGAGTCGCCCTCGTCTTGGTCGTCCATCCCAGGGATACCGCGCCAGTGAACGTAGTCATTCTCCAGCCAACGGCGGCTGCGAGGCAGCTGGTATGGGTCAAAGGGGAAATAGGCATCAAGCTGATAGCCGAGATCATCGCCGGCACGAGTCTCACGCTCGACTTGGCTGAAGCGCGGATCCGCCATGGCTGAAATGCTCCGGAACGATGAGACGCGCAGTCTTTTGTTCGTCTCGAGGATGCTGAACACGTACATGAAGTTCAGGTGCTGGGCCATACGTGCGAATTCAGACACAATCGCAGGCGAGCAGACCTTGAGGGGGTTCAATTTGGAATGAATTGCTTGGTGAAGGACCTCCTTGACCGAGGGAGGGAAACTGATTTCTTCTGGCTCCAGTTCATCAATCTGCTCAGGGGTGTCGCCGTCGACCGCTGCGGTTGTCAGGTCTCGCCAGCGGAAGCAGAAGATATACAGCAACGCCTGTGCCGTAGAGTAAAAAGGGCCGTAGCGGCGGAGATCAGGGCCTCGACAGGTGGCCTCATAGTCAAGACGGAGGTTGTTGAGATGTGTGCCTAGGAGGTCAAAGACATCTCTTACTACCTCGCCAGAGATGTGCGCACCGCGGGCAACGAAGCTGGCGAGGTAGGCTGCTGCGGACTGCCGTAGGATTCCAGGTTGCATCTTGTTGAAGATGAGCTGAACACAGGTGGCAGCAAATCGATCCACCAGAATGGGCGACGATTGGGAGAAGTGGAAGAGAAGGAATTGAGAGTGGCGGGAGCGGTAGGTCGGAAGGATAATGCTTTGGAAATGGCTAAGAAGTAGATCAAGCGCATTCTCCTTGTCATCTATAGTGCCCGTGGCGAAAGGCGGGGCGTAGTATTCAAACAGCGAATCGATCATGCCATCAAGTTTGAGTATGTTATCCTTGATAGCCTTGACTCGCCGAGACTCCACGTCTAGGGAATCATCACTGGCGACGGATGCATTGTCGTCAACATCGTCCTCGTCATCCTCGAGCATGGTGGCTTCAGGGGAGACTGCGTGGAGAACATCCTCGCCCACTTCGTCCTCGATGTCTTCCATATCTACCTGAATCTGGACATCGATCTTCACGACTTTCTCGGTGATGAGAGCTAGGATGTCCGCTTGGAGCTCGGGAGCGTAACTGATGACCTTCAGAAGATTCCGCGTGTACGCAATATTGGCCTTTGCGGAATCGGTATCGAAGGGGAACTGCATAGACAAGATTGGCGATAGTGTGCCACTACCAGACGGAATTAACTGCATCACATGACGTAGAGCCATGTGAGTTCTGCTATAGATCTCTGCCGCTTGGACCGGGGCGTATCCAGGTAGCTTGCCTGTCCCCTTTGGGAGCTCCCCCAAATGGTTGGCCAGCATCTTCAAGACCGACCCGAGATAGCTTCCCTGAGCCGCCGCAAGGTTGCCTAGAAATCGAATGTACAGCTTGATATACGACTCATCCCGTCCGAGCCATTCACTATGCAGAACTGCATTGACCAAGCCGTTGCAAGAGCGGTCCAGCGACGAAACGTTCGACAGGAGACCCATGAGATGATGCTTCAATGTAGTGTGTGTCGGTAAATCTTCCGAAAGCAAGCCATCTTCGTCCCGACGCCGAGGATCTGCTGAGAAAATCTCCTTGATGCGATCGTAGGCTTCGCTGTCTGTTCCAGAGACATGCCGCTGGATAGCTCTGCGCACTTCTTCACGAACCACGGCCGCGCTCTTCTCCGCACTCACGGCTAGTTCCTTTTCTTGAGCACTCCAGGACGCCTCTCGCATTTCCACCTCCTTATCAAATTGAACCCTAACGCGTTTCCTGGGACTGGGTGTGCCATCGCTGCCGTCGGAAGCAACAGAGGACGAGGGTGAGAGCGAAAGATCCATATCGGCCAACTTGTGTTTAACCCCGGCACCTGCGGCGCTCTTCGTCTTGGAATTCTTCAGAATGGGCACTGGCGAGGGGGGGGCTAGCATTTTGGGAGGGTTGACTGATTTGATCGACCCGGTAGGGTTGCGCGCAGCGGTGGCGAGGGAGACCATGACAGTCTCGGTTCTATCGCGAAGAAGGTAGGGGCAAGGTTGGTCGACGCGAATGCCAGCGTCGAGTCATTTGTTGCTCTCGCCTTTGAAGACAAGAGAAGAAAGAATCTTAATGGAACTCTTTTGACTCCTGAAAACTATTCAAGTTGATGATGCTGATGGAAAAAGCAGAGCACACGACACGGCCAGTGCGTATTGAAACCGTGGTCCACTCCGGAGTGCTACTGAAGATAGTAATGGGCGCGCTGGGGAAAAGCTGACGTTGAAGGCAGCTTCATCTGTTGCCTGACAAATAGCAATCAGAAATGATGTAGTAAGACTGCTAATAATACGGACAGGCAATGAAGATTGAAGGCCGCCCTGAAGACGAAGATGAGAATGGTATGAAACAGCGGAGAATTGTACACTTGAAATTTTTCGTTCTGTGGGGCGGTGTGGAGTCTGAGGCCATCCGACTCGTGACCCGCGCGTGACCAACGCGTGACCCAAGCTTCCTGTCGCGAAACCCTACGCTTTTCCTGCTTGGGCAACATGTCGTTATCTCCTCTTGAAAATAATATCCAGGTTACACATGTACACAGATCTATGAGACAGATTATAATGACTTTTTGAAACTACAGGATGATGTCATGGACATGGTAGGGAAGAATGATTTGCATCAAAACTAAACTGTTCATCACATGTCTTTTCTAGGAGATCCACAGCATATGCGGAAACAAAACAAATGACTGCAGTGAGGTCGATAATATTTACATACAACGCGAGGAGATGGGAACCACCTCATGGTATATAGCGGACAAACAAGAAAGGGTTGAAACAAAACGAGCAAACATGGGACACGTAAAGAGTGGATAAGGTAGGTCGTAACATAGCAGTAATCGATCCGAGGAAGGAAATTCCAGTTCTTCTTCACCGGTTCGAAGTACAGCAGGTTGGGGATATCACAAATGATGGTGCAGATCGAAGCGAAATCTGAAAGTCTTAAAGCCAAGACCCAGTGGCGACTGGCCCCAGATAATCGTCGAAAATGCTACCGTAGAGTTCCTCAATCTCCACAAGATAGTCGTTGGCTGTAAACTTCCTCAGTCCCTTGTTGAGCAAGATCATCTCCTCCTCGTCGAGCACGCGGGTAGTGCCGCTGTTGAACTCCTCTGCGACTTCATTGACCTGCTCCAACTCCTTTCCAAACGGATGGGGTTCGGGTTTGAAGAAATCCTGGGTAGTTCGGATGGAGGGGCTGCTGCGCATGGAATTCAGAGGTGGCGGAGACAGCCGAGACAAGGAACGCTGGCGAGCCAACTCTTGGTGGGATCGTTTTGTATGCGATAGAGCGCGTTTGGGAACCAAGGGTGCATCTGTGGACGAGGCAGTCGAGGTGGACGACCGAGGATGGCTAGTCACTGTTGCAGATCGCTTCGGAAAATATGACGACAAAGGATTCGGCTCAATCGGTGAATCGTCCGGACTTGTGACGGGAGAGCCAAAGCTTCGCTGAGAGAAAGACAGCTCCGAGTCGTCGGGAGACTGCAGTGAAGAGGAAGACGACGACGAAGAGATCGCCGAGTGGAGATCGGGCGCATTGTAGGCCAGCATGTTCGTTGTCGATATCAACTCAACCGGTCCAGAAATCTTTCCCCGCTTGATGGACCCCGCGGTAAACTTGACCTGATTTTCACGATAGGGCATTGGCGCGGAGACCTCGGGGCGCTTGTGGCGCTTGGTAAAGGCTCGAGTTAGGGTCGACATTGTGGTTTGCAATTGATAGAAACCGGATCGGTGTTGTAGTCAGATTGGCGATAGATTTCGTCACAGCGATGTATATAAATCGGCTGTGGATGTCTCGTTCCCGTAATCGGATATCCTTGTCGTTCGTACACAATAGAATATTCTTAATTTAGGTCTTGTAAACGCTGTAGTTGTGCACGTCAAATCGGCTTCTGCGGATAAAACAAAGAATGCGTGGCTGACGCCGACGATCGTGGTGCGGGTGTCAAAGAAGGAATGGAAGTCGATCAACGGAATGTCCGCTATCAGATATGAGTGGTAGAAGCTTGGCGCTTGTGGTGAATGCTCTTCAAGAGAGACGAGAAGTGAGGTTAGAGACCGGATATCCTCGTATCAATTTGCACAGCAAAATAAAATGGGACGGTTGGATATCTCGTCTCCAGACCCAGACCGTTTTATGTGACTCAAGGGGGGTCACAAGAATGCCGCAGTAAGACCGTACAGTGTACAGTGCAGTGAAAATCAGAGGCGGACAACCAGGACGCGCCACTGAGAGTCTGAAAAGGAAGGGAAAATCCAGATATACCGAGATCTGGAAGTAGAAAAATGACCATCAAGTCATCTAAAGAAGAAGAGAATAATATAACATGAAATATGGAGAAGGATAGTCCCCCAGGGAGGCGTGGTCAGAAGGGAGAGAAGAGGGAGGGAATGGAGGAGGATGAGGAGGAGAAAGGGAAAAATGAGAGGCAGACCCAGCGCCAGCGGAGGCGAGTGACCAAAGTATGGGATAAAATGGTTCTGGGCTGTTCGGTCGGAGGATCCAGTCCAACGACGACTCCAGCCAGTGTACGCCTAAAAGATTCTCTTGAGGCTTTCTGGCTGTTGGCCTCAGGATTGGCTCTCCAGGCACCTTAAGGTGGATCTTCTCTTCAGAGTTTCCAGAGTCCACAAAACCGTGGAGGCAAGTACCTTAGGTACCTTCCCTAGCCAACAACCACTGCGCCAACAGCAAGACTGTCACAGTATGCAGCCAGCGTTTACCCTTGCACTCTACGCAGTTTGTCCGGGAATTTTCTTGAGCAGCTGGCTGGGTTCACTGGATAGCCAAAAATAGGTAGCGATGGGAAGGAAATATTTGCCTTGCGATTCCCCAGTGCGGTGTTTTATCCTTTGGTTTCTTCCTATGGCGAGATCAGCACGAACAGTGGTTCTCGCAGTGTCTGGTACCATGGAACCTGAATTCCAGATGCTCAGGGTCGTTTACTTGTATTAATTCTTCACCTTCTCAGGTACTTCTACAACTGAAGATGAAATGATTATCATCCGGTAGTCCGACGGATACACTCTACGAGTCATTTTGCGATTCCTCGAATCGTTGGCGGTTTCGACGCGCTAATGACACGCTACAATTCGATGTGTCCGAGGGAGCAGAGGATTGATCGTTTTCTCTGCTACACTCCCTATGCAGTCACATTTTCATTCTACGTGGATGAGGATCGCATTCCCGATGACAAAAGATCAGAGTCTCTTATCTGCAGGGAGGCGGTACCTTGAATTCCAACCCAGTGTGGACTTAGTTAGTGTAGTACCTTCACCTTTCCCTATTTCCCCTCAAAAGACGCCCAATCCTATCGCTGTCTTCGTCATTGGTCACTACATAATGCCGCATGATTGTTATCATTGTTGTCCTTCCCGTGAACAACGTAGCAACCGGTAGCATCGTATTGTCGAATCAAGAATACTACAGTACCTTAGTTCCCCGGCCTAGTCAAACATCAAGCAACGGCGTTGGTTTGGCGCCAGGCACCACCACACGATAGCCTGTAAGAAGGTCCATGTGCCGCCCCTGGGCCGCCCACCAGTCAAGATGAAACAATCCTGCCGGCTGACTTGTCTCATGATGAATAACTCTGCTCTCGAATGTGACCTATGACATCTGACTGATGGCAACCTGCAATTTTTCGAAGTTATGGCTTCTTTCACAGCCTTAAGCATTCTCTAGTTAGCCCTTACTGAAGGGGCTGCACAGAATCAAAGTCATCTGATGGGATCACTCATTCAAGTCCCTCATATGTCAGGGACCAGGCAGATTTAAACAACGGGTCAAATCGGATATGGTGGGTCTACCCCACTGTTGGGAAAACTTAGCATAGCGCCCCTGGGTTTGAGGATTCGGTGCTCAGTCAGTGCGCTGGAGCAATTGCCACGAACATGGCTAGATGCTGTTTGGTGGATCAACTCGATTTTAAGTCAGATTTCGTATGTAGACTGGGGATATCCGGAGCATCCTGGATAGCAAAAAATGACCAGAGAAAGAAGCGGAACAGGAAAAAGAATGATGGCCTCGTCCCTTGCATGTGATACATGCAATCTTTGATTGGTGAGGCGGGTACTTGTTCTCAGAGTACGCATGTGGCTGGCAGACAACTGGCACAGTAGTACCGAGTGAGTTCTCTGCCCGAGATAATTCAGCGTCGCCAGCTCACCTTGAACCTCGATTCTTCGGTCGAAATCCATCTCAGAACCGAGGTGTGGACCGATGAGTTGATGTGTATAATCCTAGTGATGCATTATTCATTATTTGAGGATGTTCACACTTGCCATCATCAATGCCTAGTGCTCAAGAGGACGTAAGGCTTCGCTTCTTGGGTTCAACCAGAGGTGTAGTCAGAGGGAGGATTCCGATTTACGTATGGTATCTCCTGCCGCATAGGCTGATGGTTCGCTTCCCTTACAGATAGAGGGCATGTACATTGTCCGCTAGATGTAACCCTTCGGCCCTGTTCATTTCAGACAAAAGGGCGTTTCAAATCCAGTAGTCAGGAATTCGTGGGAACGCCTTTTCCGTTGGCTGTTCCTAGTTTCGATAGCAGGACTTGTTACATCAGATGAATTCATCTGAACAATCCCGTGATAGTGCCACTCTTCCATCACATAGACTGACGTTCGAATCATCCCGTTGTCTAGGAAGGTATATCCTTGAGTTCGAAATGTCAACGGAAAATATATAATGAACTGTCAGCCTGTCAACTTTGCGCGTGACCAGAGAATCAAACAGCTCCAATCCATGCGACGGTTCGTTAGTTGGCGAGTCAGTCGCCGAGGTCAGACATATATCATGAAGAAGCAAGCAGATCGACGGTAGCTATCTAGGACGCAGAGAATCTCTAGGTAGTCTTCCAGGTGACTGTTTTAATGCCAGTTGGTGCCTTAGTCTGTATCTGCCTATCGTTATCGCCGAGCACTGACCACATCTAAAGAAACAACCTCTTCCGCCCGGCAGAAAAAAGACAACGGTCCAAAAAAGATTCGGATCAAGTAGAACGTACCTAGGAAGATCTCACTCGCAAAACACTATCGTATCACCACGCTTTCCACATTTAGAGGTTGATTGAGCACTCATTCAGAATGAGGGCCAAACGCTCCAAGAAGTATCGCAAGCTCATGCATCAGTATGAGATGGCATTTGGCTTCCGCGAACCATATCAAGTCTTGGGTATTTACACCTTCGAAAAGACGCATGCTGCGTTCAAAGGGTTCTCAATACTAACGCTCGAACCTGTCCAGTTGACTCGAATTTCCTTCGCGCTATCCATTCGTTCAAGATGGAACTGATTCCTGCACTTGAACGTACACTTCAAGGAAAAGTCAAACCATGTATGTCTTCGAATCCGGAATCAAGTCTGACCACGAGCGGATAATGGACCAACGGGCTAACATACCAACTAATAGTATTGACGAAATGCTCACTGGCGGCCATCATGGCATCTCAACCTATCAATCCAAAAACCAACAATCCCTACCGTCCAATGCACCTCCCTCCACCCACGATCCTCCCGTTGCGACACTGCTCTCACAACGAAGACTCAACGCCCATTGACGAAGTCGAATGCTTACTTTCACTACTGTCACCTTCGCCGGAAGTCAAGCGGAATAAAGAGCACTATACCCTCGCGACTGCAGACCCACCTGCCGACAAGGCCGACTCCGGCGATGGAAAGAAGAGAAAGCGAGGTGTAGATGAGGGCCGGGATGCACTGCGACGGGCGCAGAAGTTACGTATCGGGGCACGGTCTATCCCTGGTGTACCGATAGTTTACGTGAAACGGTCCGTCATGATTCTCGAGCCAATGAGCACGCCATCCGAACAAGTACGAGACGGGGTCGAAAACAGCAAGTTCCGGGCGGGGTTGAATGATGAAGCAGTATTAGGCAAGAGAAAACGGACCGAGGGCGGCGAGGAGAAGAAGACGAAGCGAGGGCCGAAGAAGCCCAAGGCGCCTAATCCCTTGAGTGTGAAGAAGCCCAAGAAGAAAGCCCCAGAATCGGCCGGTGGGCCGAAGCAAGAGAAGCGGAAGGAACAGAAATCAGACGAGGTGCCAGACAGGACAAACGATGACGACGAATCCAGCGCACCCCGCCCGAAGAGAAGGCGGCGCCACCATAAGGGTTCCAAGGGGGATGGAAACGATGGGCACGCCGGTGAGCCCTCGAACGGCGCGGAGGCTGCAACGGCTCCGAACGAATGATTGCTCATTGAGCGTGAGGTAGATCTATATTCATCGGTAAGGCGTTTGGTTGGGAGCTAGTGCACTAAAAAGTACCGTCGTCAAGCTATGTATATTCTCAATTTAGACAATGTGATATCCGTCAATCTCATTGACATATAGAAATGACTCTCCAGGCTATATATACAGGTATTTACTGTTACAATGATAAAATGAGTAACACTACTCAAAAGATGAGAAGAGAGAACAAGACCATAAACGCCGCCTAGCACTAAACCAAGACAACAACTCCATCATGCAAAACAACCCCCCATCCACCTTCTCAATCATCAACCTCCAACTCATCAACAAAGTCCCTACTGCTGCTTCGACTCCCCACTGGACGCAACACCCTGCTCGAGAGCCCTCTCCTCAGCCCAGATCTTCTCAATCCGCTTCCGGTTATCCCGCGCCTGGTCCCGATTCTTCTTTGCGCGCTCATACCGCTCCGCGGCGAGGCACTTATTGACATCGCGCTTGATGTCGTTGCAATTGCCCAGCGCTTTGTGGAGGAATCCGCGGGCGTGACATTCGTCGAGAGCGGTCATGATCTCTTCGCAATCTGTTGATAGGCAGTTAGTTTCTTGTCAATTTTTAGGATAGCGGGTTGACGCACTGGCATTGTAGGGGGTGTGCAGGTGGGAATGCATTTTGTGTATAGACTTGAGCAATTCTTTTGATTGATCACGACGGTCAAAGTACTTGTTTCAGGCTTTCAACAACAATTCTCGTAGTAAGAGAGTCTCGGCCTTTGAGAAATCTCCGAAAGCGATGCCGAGCGGTGAGAGCCGGAGAGGGGATTCTGCCGGGCGGGGAGGATAGTCGAAAAAAGCGAGAGAAAAAAAGTCTGGAAATGGATCTATCGTTCGATAGACAGCGACATAGCCTTCGGATAAGGTATTTTCAATTATTGATTTGAAGATCTGAAGTGCAATCTACTGGCCAGCTGCTGCGAGGATTTGTTCTGGACGTGCCTCAGGACTTACACCTGACTGGCTCAACAGTCATTGAGTATACCAAACACCGCCGAGAATAAAATTTACTGAGGAAACACTTCGCGATGTCTTCTATGATCACGGCGACCGCTTGGGTGCGGCGGGGAGTCGCTGCTCAGTTTCCCACCAAATATGAGATTGACGAGGAGGAGATGAACCGGATATCCAAGCTCGCTCGGATGCAGCTCGAAGAAGCCCAGGGCGATCTGGAGGCTGCCAGAGAAGAAAAGGACCAGGACGTCGAGACGATGGAGGAGGATAAGAAGGAGGAAGCCCAGGACGCAATGGAGGATGACTCCGAAGAACAGAAGGGCAAGACAAGTTTCAATGAGTAGGTGCTAATTTGACTGTCAAGATCTTAGAAATCGGCAAGGCTAACATCCCATCTCGCTTTGTTTAGTGATGATGTTTTGAAAGAATTCGACCTTGATCACTACGACAGCGATGAGGTTGACGAGGATGGAGAGAAGGTCACCATGTTCGGAAACATCAAGTCGCTGGCGTACCACCAGCCCAACGAGGAAGATCCATACCTTGTGATGCCGGAAGAAGAAGAGGACGAGGAGAGAGAGGAGTTGCAGATCCTACCCACAGATAACTTGCTTCTTGCAGGCAAGGTCGAGGATGAGGTGGCCCACCTCGAAGTCTACGTCTACGAGGACCAGGAGGCGAACCTTTACGTGCACCACGACATTATGCTGCCCGCCATCCCGCTGTGCGTTGAATGGCTGGATTTCCCTGTTGGCAACAAATCTGGCGACCGGACTACGGGCAACTTCGTGGCTGTGGGAACCATGGAGCCCGACATTGAGGTCTGGGATCTGGACATTGTCGATTGCATGTACCCGAACGCCATCCTGGGTCAGGGCGGTGCCGAGCTCGAGGGAGACATCAAGAAGGCTAAGAAGGCCAAGAGGAAGACAAAGGCGAATGATGAGTTCCACGTCGACTCCGTGCTCGCCTTGGCTGCAAACCGCCAACACCGCAATCTGCTCGCATCTGCCTCCGCTGATCGTACCGTAAAACTCTGGGACCTCAACACCACCAAGTGCGCCAAATCTTACACACATCATACGGACAAGGTGTGCTCGCTGGACTGGCATCCTAAGGAAGCCACCGTTCTGCTCACCGGTAGTTACGATCGTACCGTGGTGGCGGCAGACATGAGAGCTCCCGACGCCAAAGCACGGTGGGGAGTGGATGCCGACGTCGAGAATGTGCGCTGGGATATCCACGACCCGAACTTCTTCTACGTCACCACAGATGCCGGTATGGTATACCGCTACGATGTGCGAAACATCCCCGCAACACCGAAAGAATCGAAACCGGTCTGGACCCTGCAGGCGCACGATACCTCGGTGTCATCTTTTGACATCAACCCGGCCATCCCTGGCTTCCTCGTGACAGGTTCAACGGACAAGCAAGTCAAGCTGTGGAACGTCGAGAACGACAGGCCTAGCATGGTCGTCTCGCGTAAGATGGACGTTGGCAAGGTGTTTTCGACCACCTTCGCTCCCGACAACGAGGTTGGCTTCCGGCTGGCCGTGGCTGGTAGCAAGGGAACGGTTCAGATCTGGGACACCTCGACCAACGGGGCCGTTCGTAGAGCTTTCGTGTCGCGCATGCCCGCCCTCGAGGGTGAGGTCAAGGAACGCACTATCGGATTGCAAGCCGACGACGATGAATCGGATGATGATGCCGCGGCGGAGGAGGTCGGCGCTCCGCAAGGCGGAGATGGCTGGGAATCGATGGACGAGGACTAGAAGGCATGACAGGAATTGGTAATGCTATTTTGGAAGACA
>JAABUG020097661.1:0-48075 GCA_011319215.2 Scortechinia acanthostroma
CCAGGTGTAGATGTGACACTTACTGCAATCCATACTTGGTCATGGTTGGAGGGTGGGAAGGTGGTGAATTTGAACGG
Source organism: Scortechinia acanthostroma (assembly GCA_011319215.2). Classification (NCBI taxonomy): domain Eukaryota; kingdom Fungi; phylum Ascomycota; class Sordariomycetes; order Coronophorales; family Scortechiniaceae; genus Scortechinia; species Scortechinia acanthostroma. The sequence goes on from JAABUG020097661.1 coordinate 78, forward strand.
AGCTCAGATAGTCTGCAAAGGCACATGATTGTGTTATGCTTGGATTGGTGCTTCTAGGGACCAAATGGTTGAAATTTTTGACCATATTTAGTTGCCTATTATCTATGTTAGTGGTGACTCTCGCAAAAAGCAAGGTTTGGATATGTAATTTTACGCTACCATGTTGACCCATGTTTCCATGTTGTTGATACTTGACAATAGCCATCTGGAGCTCTTAATGTATATTCATTCCCAAATCCCTGAGGGTTAGAATTATTTACTGCCAGATTTTACTGTGAACTTCCAGGGTCAAAACTCATGGAATGCTGGCAACTTCCTGCTCAAGGATGCGAGCTTCATCAATTCGAGATGTCGCGCCGGCCAATGCGCCTGGGCTGACGTACTTTCATTAAATAACAGACGCCAGACTCAATTTCACCTTGGAGCCTATTGTGGAGGTGGCTGGAGGGCCAGTGGCTGGGACGTACCTGTCAGCTTGGCGAATGTTTATGCTTGGGGATGCGTAAGATGTGAGTGTCTCATGTTTTAATCCTTGTCTTTGTTGTGCTGCGTCTATGTAACGGTCTTTTCAAGGAACTTCTTCACTCTCAGGAAATGACTCATCCCCATGTGAAGCTCAGTTGAGGTGGGATAGCCGAAGAAGGGTTGATTGATCGTTGACGATGTCCGAACACAATTATGTTGGAGCCTTGAAAGTGTTCTTACCTGCTGGTGTCTGAGGCTGCTGATGACAGTCGTCGAAAGGCTGGCTCTCCAAACTCCTTTTTCCTCAGCGGTGGTTAGCCAATTGTGATATCTACTCAACCAGAGCTTGGGAGAAGTCAGCATTTTTAGTAGGGATGTCTCATGCTGAAGAGAAGCGATCCAGGATCGTCATGTCTCAATGGACCTTTGTCAAAAGTGAATGAATGAAGGATTTTGTATACCTGTGAATTGCGGCGCAGCGTCTGCCGCAGTTCTTTATATCAGGTGTAGATAAATAGGGGCACATTACCCTCTTCTTCACCTTCTCCTATTCCATCCTCTAACTCCTGTGGCCCTCCTTCTGTTCTCCGGCCATCTTCCACTTTATCTACACCCATCCATTACATTCTTACATTGTCCATTGATCAACCGTGGCCATGTCTGGCATATCTCCCATGTCTCTAGACGACAGAGCGGGCTTCGTCGAGAATATTATCCAGTACAGCTTCACCAACCGCGCAATCCTCTACGAAGCTCTGCGTACCGCGGGTGCACTTGTCTTGACTGGACGGCCCCATCGGTCTGACGGCAACAAGGACCTAGCGCAAATCGGCGATGCGGTCCTGCGTTTGATTCTTGTGATGGATGGCTACGAAGCCAACGCCGGTCGAGGCTAGTTGCCCCTCCCAAATGTCCCTGAGACGGACCACTAATCGATTCAACAGGCGTCATCAACCAGATCGTCTCCTCCAAGGGCAGCAATCCCCATCTCGCCCAGATGGGCTTCAAGGCTGGACTGGAGAGCCTGATTCTAATCAATCCGTCTCAGCCCACCGTCTCCACCGGAGTCATGGCTTCAACCGTCGAAGCTATCCTTGGCGCTGTCTATCTCGACAGTAACATGGATATCCAGGCTGTTCGAGCTGTCATGGCGGTCCTAGGCCTGGGATGGTCAGTGTGAATCCATCTTTACGCCTGAACCAAGCGAATAGATGAGTTTGCGTGACTCGATAGCTGTTACTTACCGCAAGGGCGCCCAAAGGCCTTCTCGCGCGGGACGGGCTTCCAACCGTTTTGCACCGTACGAGGGGCGTTCGGGTGCCCTTGCGGTCCGGGAATGTCTGAGAGTCGCGAAAGGCGGTATTCGCTGTGGTGGGTTAGCTGGTTTTACTGACAGACGTGACACGGTTGTTGTGTTGCGAAGGGATAAGACTTATGGATACAGGGTGATCAAGTGTCGATTGTGAAGTAGGTGATAGGTTTATCAAGACATTTTTTGGTGGACGATGGCTCATCCGAGGTTATACTCCATTTGCAACGCCCTGTAGCGTATGTCATAGGTTTAGCCTCAAACATGCAAATGGTAACGGGTAGGTACATTATCTACAAGTATAGAGGCATGTGGTAGCGCTTTCATAGCTGATTGGCGTCGAGGCATCTCACATGATTAGTTCAGTATAACAGAATCTGTTCCCCCTCAGTATCCCAGTATCCTAGAGAAAGTTGTATTAATGGGCTATAAAGAGTGCTTTCTGACTGATCCACTTATGTTTTGTATTTATATTGTGATTAGTGATATTATATACTGTAAAAGGAGTGATGGTACAGAAAAGCACTGTACTTGACTAGGAGCTGCAACAATGCGAGAAACCACAAGCAACGCTCAAATCAAATGACCGTATAGGCAGACCGCAAGACCCAGCTCATGTTCTCATCTACTGGGTGTAAACACAGCTGTTAGGGTTGGAAGTCCCCTGGACACGAGCAGCGATGCTGACGCAGTCCTTGTTGTAGCCGGGGTTGGCAACACCGGCATCAGCCCAGATGCTCCAGGCACGGTCGATGCTGTTGGGGCAGGCAATCAGGTCCTTGCCCTTGAACTGGAGGTGGTTCTGGTCGCTGATGGCCCAGCCGGTGCGCTCTCCGTTGCGGGGGCCCGGCTGAGCGCCGGTGGTGTAGCCGATCTTACCCTGGCCTGTAGCGTTTCCGTCAGTTCTTGTTTTTCCCATGTTGGAGTGTGGATGTGGCTTACCCATGCCGGAGGCGTCGACGAAGATCTCCTGAGGGGTAGCAGAGGCGGCATAGAGGTGCAGGGAACCGTCCTGGAGGTAGAAGGTGGCGTATTTCTCGTCGGGGCGGTCGCAGGTGGCGTTCTGGGACGGGAGGCCAGCGAAGATGCTGCTCTTGAGAGCGTTAAACGGCTGGAGGTGGACGGCACTGCCGGAGTGAATGGCAACGACGCCAAAATACTTGTTGCTGGGAGCAGGGCAGGCGGCGGCGGAGGCAGTGGCAGCGGCCGAAGCGGCGAGGATGAAGTTCTTGAGCTGCATTTTGAGTGTTCTGGAGAGTATTTGAGAGCTGGGCGAGCTTGGAACGACTGGAAGTGTTTGGAGCGAGTGTGAGTGATTGATTTGTTGTTGTTGATGAATAGCTGAGGGACAAGGATGGCATTGAGCCTTTTATATCTCCGAGAGGATCCTCGACATTCGAGGGATTCCTTGTCCAGGATACGAGGAAGTGACCGCGCCAACACCGCCAAGCAACTGTGTAAGACATGCAGCTGGATTCCACGCTGGACATGTGGTCATTCCTTCTGCGCTCCATCGACCAATGGCTATATTTGGTTCTTCAGATGACTTCAATAGTGGGCCCGCCATCTAAAATATGGGGAAATTGCCTCAATTCAATCTAGTGCCGTGGGCCTCTGATCCTCGAGATGATATTGAGCTGAGCCTTTATACTCGGTTGTTATTGGTATTTTTGCCCAGTTACCTCTCTATACGCTCACAAATTCTAGAACAAATCACACAGATTACCACTGCTACATCTTGAAGTCATTTTTTCCATCACTTTTCTCCTGGCAGCATCCCGCATGGTAAAAAGGCATGATCGACGTCAATGATAGTAGTAGTGGCAAGATGTTGCGGACCCTAATACCGGGCCACTCCACATGTTTCTCCGAGGCTCCGAGCTCCCCATAAAAGGAGTACCAGCCCCAATCAGGGATCAGGGTATTAATTGATCTTAAGACAAGGATCCTTATTCCTTGGGGTTAGGACGGGACGACCGGGAGATGCCCTAAGTGGCTAATGCCCACTCCATGCCCTGCTGGATACCTGCTAACACTGAGCAGCAACCAGCAGCGCAATAATAGACTAGAAGTTTCCTAGACTTTGCACTGGAAATGGTCCCTAATATTAGATTTGACTACCCGGCAGTGGCCACATTCACAGTCCTACACCACCACTCCCAGGGGTCAGTGAAATTACCAATGTTCTACTCCGTACCGAGGTGTCCTTGGAGAGACATCCTAGCTATGCGCTATACACACTACGCGCTGATCAGCAGCCATATTTTACCTTTTAGTCTTCGACCTCATCTTAACGTCAGCGGGGAACCCCCGGAAAAGCGGCTAAAAGCATTCTAGAAGATCCCTAATCAATTATTTACATAATGTACCAATGGTTGTGTCATTTTAACGTTCAGTCCGACAGTACTGCGGTATGGCTTCTTAGCATGTCTTACACTCCCTCAACTTTGGTACATATTCCAGAAGAGGAAAAACTGCTAGACAATGCTCAAGAGATGGTGTCTAGTTGTTGTCATAATGGCTCTAAGAGCGCTCGCCATTTGCGCGACAAAACGCATCCATTTTCGACTATCAGGTGCAACAACATTGCGCCCTAACGGTTGCCTGGACAGGTGCAAAACTGCGCAAAGACGGCTAGTTCATGTCTCAGGCGGTGTCTTAAAGAAAGTACTTATGATGTAACTGCGGCAAATATCCTACAGGCTGTGCTTTCACCATGAATCCCGGCGCAGTCGAGAAGGCCAAGTTTCAAGCGGAGATAATGCCCGCCTGATAGTCGTAGTCTGTAGGTCGTAGAAACTAGGAACTATGTAGAGCACCACGGAGTACGATGGACAGAAAACAGCAAGAGCTGTCAAAGCCGGCACCTGGCCGACTGGAAAGTCAAGTTCAGGTAACTAGCATCGGCATCTCAAATGGCTGCCTGGCTCGGCCAATTGCCGTTCCCCAAGAGATGCATATGGATCTTTCTCCGCGGGACTCTATTCCGTTTTTATTGAAACTAGGGGATGTCGGATCAATTGTATGTACATCCATTCAGTGAAGTGGTCCTCCCCTTTCCCTTTCAGACTGCACAACGAGACCATTCTCACTCTCTTTACTCCTAAATCCATTTCACAAGGTATTGCTAAGACCATGTTGCCTCTCTGTCTGTCTGCGAGCCATGCTCGAAGGATGCCTGTGTCTATTTGGCACGGGAAGATGCGCTTGTTATTATAATAGGACATTAATCATACGCAAACGTCAGGCTTTGCCCCTTCGCCATCTCATCATCCGAAGATCAGAGATAGCTAGATAGCCACTAGACTCGTTGGAAAAGCGCGACGAATCTTGATGATTTAGCTACTGTCTTAGTTTCCTGTCATGAACGATCCTCGGCGAGTCTTCAGTCAACACAAGGAAAAGATATTTTTCTTGTTTTGTCTCCCAGTCCTATCCTTCGTCGATAAGATGACCTAGTTTAGACTTCAGCGCAGCTACTTCAGCGTGAGGTATAACAGATTCTTCGCCTGAGTCTCACAAATCGACCGTTGCTCGAATTTGTAAGCGCTACAGGTTCGCCATGATCTTGCATTGTCTGCTCCTGCAGTGTATCATTTATACTATGCCTAATGTCACTGATTTATGGAGGTGCATAGATTCTTGTGCCAGCTGTGTCTAGATACGACCACACCTCCTTCCCCGTGCTGATAGCGAACCAACGACGTTACAACGAAGATGTGCATCTGTATTTCAGCACTTCCCACGCAAAGGCATATGAGAACTTCTACTTTACATACTCGCCCCTCTGGCTTCCCCGGAAATCTTTTATACCTTGCTTAGGTTCGTTTTTACAGACATGGCTGTCAGGCGGCTGGGGGATGACATTGAATAAGTGAAGAACACAGTTGATAATCAGGTTGAGATAGAGACGTGGTGGCCTCCTATAAAGTCTCAGATGCCGTCACTTTCGCTCCATGGTGGAAGATGGAGACGAGTCGGTGTAGAACAGCTATGCGATTGCGACCAGTAAGCCAAATTCCATAGATAAACTGGCTGCATCTAAAGCATCGGGAAATGTACTGTGACACCAATGGCTATGAAGATAGGACCGCAATGCGTGAACTCAGGTTGTACCCTGCACGATTTGGAATATACAGCCGAGGTGCAGTATTTCCTACCTGATTGTTGCTATTCTAACTAAAGAGTCATGCAGTGCAATTCATTTTAAATTGAGAATAGCATGGAACCCTCCAGATCGGCCACCGGAAATTGAATTTGTAAGTTTAGAGAGCTGCGCCAGATGCATTCGACCTCAGAAAGAGGCCGACTACAGAATCTTGGATTTCTTCAGGACTTCTTTGGATAGACTGTGCGTCCTTTCCGTGGTATGCTATATCGTCAGGTTAATTTACTAGTATGATTAATCTGCAATGATAGCTCATGTTCTGTCATCCTGAATATTCCTGGGCCTCGTTGAAAGATATACATGTCTCGAATGGGCATCAGTCTGCTGAGGTCCATATTCACACAAACTGGAAATCTCGGCCGAAAAAAAAGGATGTGACAAGAATTGAGAACTCAAGGCACGCCTATTTGAATAAATGAAAGCAGGTTCAACTTGTTGACGCCTGAGTGCGTAGATGATATTCTGAATTGAGATCATTGCAGCTGCGGCTATAAGCTTTGTTCATAAAGCAAAATATAGAGACTGGTCTCCAACAAGGCCTGCTGGCCCAATGGTAAGGCGTCTGACTACGAATCAGGAGATTGCAGGTTCGAGCCCTGCGTAGGTCATTTCTTTTTTTGCTTTTTACCCCACAAACACTTTTTTTTCGAAGTTTGCAATTCTAAAACCACAATGCTGGGTATTCTACGTGAACCAGAACCAGATCAATTCATTATTCATCAATAAGCGGTCGGCACTCTCCCCAGATCCCAATATCTCAACGCCTTTTTCCATAATTGCTCCGAAAATGTGAGAAGTCATTGCGCGTCATTCCGGTCGCGAGAAATCACAGTCAGAGAAGGGGGAAAGAACAACTGGATCATGCCCAAGAACTTTTCTCCAGTAGACGTTGTCGAAGTAAATGTACTGATCGACGGCAGCCACAGGCTTACACCTACAACGTCCGATCAATGTCTGGAAAGATGACTCATGTCCAGATGAGAGGTAACGGCGCTGCCCCTCTCGGCCATCATCTGGAGCTGCATCATCCCTGTCCCGTTCTGTCCACCGGGTCCAGTTCCAAACACCTGCTCGCCGAACATGCGCAGCTGCATCGGCATCAAGTTGTTTCCGTAATGCTCCATAATGTCGTGCTTTTCCACCGCACTCGTAAGACAGCTCCAGTTTGCGAAATTCATGCCGTACCGGACGCATTCCTCCGCTTTGGCTGGGGTCCACCAGCTCGGAAGGAGACCGAGTTTGCTTTCAACGCGCTTCAGGAACCGGCGGAAATGAGCGCGTCCGTTACCTCTTGCACCGCCGTAGAGGCTATCCATGTCAATAGCCCCTAGGAAAGTGTAGTCATCGTCCAGCCGGAGGCGATAGGTGTCGACCACTAACTTGTAGGTATCCTTTTCGGTGCGGTCGTGGAGCCAGGTCTTTGCGTCGAGATGATGAAACGGCTTCAGGAAGTCAACCTCCAGGGCTTTGGTGGATGGGTTGCGTTGACGTCCGCCGTGGGCTGGGTGCCAGAGTCTGTGTTTGCCTGAGCTTTGCTGGCGCAGACCTTCTTATGAGTCTTCCAGTCGGCTTTCTGGCAGTCGCGAGAGCAGTAGACGGCCGACTTGCAGCGGGAGCAGTTCTTCAAGGGAGCACTTTCGGACTCGGCCTTTTTGCAGTTCTTGCATTTGCGTGTGTCAGTGGGATTGGGGGCAGACATGATTCGTGACTGTAGTAGATTGAGTGAGGGTGTTTAAGAGGACGAAATTGGACCTTTTCTGCTGCACGATGATGCAAAGCTTGAAGAGGGGAAGTTGCTTATTGGCAATTTTCTGGAGATAGAAGTAAGAGGGAGAGTAGCGGCGGTGAATGAGACTCTTTTACGCGTTACAGTTCCAGCATGATGAATTCTGCAGGTAGAGAATGTTGAATCTATTCACTGCAGGCGAGTCAAGCAGCGGTGTACTCGCCTGGAATACAACTGTTGTGGTGCGAGCGAAGCCTTGATCTATCTTTTCAGCCTAGTAGGAGTTTGCACTCCGCATGGCATCTTTAAGTTTTAACCTTATATTGCCCCAGACGATCCCAATTACGCCGCGGAACTAACGAAGTCTAATATAGAAAATAGCGGAAAACAAAATAAAAAAGTCGAAGAACTGAAAAGCACAAAAACATACAACAGCCGGGATTCGCTGGTGGTCACCCACCCAACTACTAACCGGCCGGCGTGTGGCTTAAGTACGGCTGAGCGGACGGGAAGCCCTGTTTTCCACACCCTATGGTCGTATGTGCTAGAATTTAAACCTCCACAGGATAAGTCTATCTGTCCTATGCAGTGGATGCAGACAGAGAGGAAATCCGCAGCGGGTAGCTATCGCTATAAAAGGAAAGAGAGGAATGGGTCCTGTGAGGGGGAGGAGAGATAGAAAGCCAAAAGCAGGAGAGGGCATAAAAAAGAGATAGCCTTAAAGACAAATTAACTACCTGTTGCTCCTATTTCCTGCCAGTTTAGTATTCGTTGTGACGGCGGAAGTTGTGATTGATAGTGCTCTCTGGAATGAGAGGTATCCCATCCGTCAGCAACTCGTAGGTTCACAAGGACCAATTTCTGCTCGCCATGGCTCCCCGAAGAACATCGCCAACAGCCAAGCTCCGGAATACAGAGACAGGCAGCCCACAGCGGGCCCTCATGGTCCATTCAGATTTGGTTTGGTCTGTGGCATTCTCCCCAGATGGTCGATTGCTGGCGTCCGGCTCGGATGATATGACAATTGGGCTCTGGGATCCCACTACTGGCGCCCTGCAACAGACTCCCTGTCAGGGTCCTGACAGATCGCTACATGGTACGCTGAGCTCGATAACCACTCGATCATCGATTTGCCCCTTTTTGGCTGTGGTTCAGTGGTAAAGCTCAGCACCATTAGTGTCGATGTAACGACGGGCCAAAGATCTATAATGTGGAACCTCAGTGTGCAGAGTGCGGAGATCATGCCTGCTCGAGTTGCCATTATGTGCAATAAGTTCGATTTGGGCTAAAAGCATTTTAAGATACATTCTCAATAGAGAAGTGGCCAAAGAATCATGGCACAATGTACCCATGATGCAATCCTTGACTGACTGGACACAGCTCAGAGGAATATTGCTTTTATATCTTAGAAGAGTATATAGTACTATTTTTCAATAATATCAATAATGTAAGTATAGACTTGAAGAAAGTAAGGGTAGCAAGTATGTTAAGATGAGATCAATCAATAGTATTGAAGAGTGTATCAGGGCTTTTATGACGACACAATAGAAGAAAAGGAGGGGCTATGTTAACACATGACACTGAAAAGAACCATGTTTACCCAAAGATCGGTACGTGCAGAGGCAGTGCAAGTGAAAGTTGTCGAAGTACTGGTAGTGATAAAGCTACTGCTGAATGTATGCCAAGGTGTTCCTATTGCAACTAAGAGATTGACAGGCCATGATTTTGCTGCTGCATTATTAACGCGGCATGTCAAAGTATCAGTGTTTCCTGTCTGGCTTATCCAAGTAACGTAGTCAGCTGACACGGTGTATGTCTTTCCAACCACTGTTGTAAGCGCCTGTGACAAGGTAACTGATCCATCCCGGGGATATAGAACATATACAGTAGTCAGATATTCCACATTGGCTATTGAACGACTGCTGTGCTATACCGGTGGTTGAGACTGGCCATGGCGACAGAGCAACGTTGTTGAATATGGGATTTTGGACGATGTTGAATCCACAAGTGGGTGCAGGAGCTGCAGTAGTGGTCTCTGTAATTATAGATGTGGTTGTGGTGGACACAGTCACGGTTGCAGTTGCAGTGGCCGTCTCTGTGGCAATCACATCAGTCGTCACTTGGGTTGTTGAGTCAATCGTTGTCTGTCCTATTGTCGTAGTGATGTCCGAGGTGTTTAGGATAGTTAGGATGGTGTTCACATCCACAATAGCAAGGTCATTAACTGTGGCGGTGGTCTGCTCAGTGACTATGGAGATATCGACGCTGGTCACAGTGGTTGACGATTTGAAGGTTCTGGTGACCTGTCGAGTTATAAGAATATAAGATGTTCTACTTTGATGAACTCAAGGGCTGGGATGAGATTAACTTACAGTAGACTGCGGCAGAGTCACGGTCTTATAGACAGTGGTAGTTGGACAAGCACATCTAAACAAGAGCAAATATTACGGATTTTCTGCAAAGGATAAACTTGAGAGCTTTACGTCTGTCATCAGCGTCTCGTTGAACACGAGCCAATATAGTTGTAGCGGCTTGGGCCGTTGTAGTGGTTGTCAGGATAGTAGAGATATCGGTATCAGTTGTAGTAAACGGGATATTAACAGTAACAGTATGAAAATTAGAGATAGTATTTGTCACAGAGTTCAGAAAGGTTGCAACAGATGTCTCAGTGGCGATTAGATCCACTTCCTGAGTAGCCTTGCTAGTGAGCGACTCTGTCACTGTGCTGGTAGTATGGCTAATGAGAGTAGAAATGGTCGTAATAATCGTCTTCCGTCTATTCGTGACAGTATGGATAACAGTCTCTGAAACACTCCTGGGTGGAACTGTCGCTGTTTTGATAGCAGTCACAGTGCGAGGAGTAACGTGGAGAAGGCTCTGGCAGTAAGGAGTGGCAGCCGGAAGACCTTTCAATAGTCTCACCAGCGGTGCTTCAATCTTGCACAGGTCTGGGTAATTACTTTCAGCATGAGGAAGAGCAGCAGCAATGCCGATAAGGCCAAAGAACACAGTCAGTTAAACCATGATTAAGAGAAGGAGTGAATCTCCTAGGAACAGCCAATATTTGGGCTCAAATATCTTCCCTTGACAGCTCCGAGTTGCCCAAGGGAACGGGGCATCTGGTATGAAAGGTAGGCGAAGTAAAGGAACAGTCGGTCCTGAAGACTTCAGCTAAAACTTGCCACAGCAATTAGACCCTCGATTATTGACCCTTCATATGCGTAGTAGCACCATGGTCCACTTCCTTCGATAGTTCCTCAGCCAGGCGACCGTCTTGCCATTCCTTGAACAAGCACAACGAATCGTTACGGACATATCGCTCTTAGAGAAAACAATGATTTCAGGTCAAGCTTATCCTCTTGTAGATTAAAGGAGGAAGGACCCTCAGGATCTAGCTTGATTGCCAAATAGCACCATATCAGATCTTTAGGTATCCGAGTCAAATGCGCACTTCTGAAAGCAAAGTGGAAATGTAGGCCGAGCTAGACCGATGAATCTTTACATCTGCCGTAGTATATACATGCTCGGGCCCTGACACTAAGGTCTACCCTCACTGCTACTAAGCTGAAATTGTAGTAGCGTTTTCACGGGGCGACTTTCCCTGAATCTAACACCTTAAACCAACTAATCAGACGTCGACAAGCTTTTCGGCTAATTAACCCTGAAAGACAGTCTGCGCTGGCTAGCCACGTGCGACCCTGCATGCATCATGCTTTACAGCTCAGGCCTTATTCTCGCAAGTAATTACTTTAATAATTGTCGTCCGTATTGCTGCGAATGCAATGTGACTTGTCATATATAGCCGCTTAGCCAAAAAGGTGTCTAGACAACCATCTCTGGCTGAGATGACAGTAGTAGTAGGGTAGCAGGCCAACACAGCAGGGATACAACATGACTCATGTGTATTGTATCATGCGCGCGGATTTTGAGTTTGGCTTTGATGCTGTGCATTTACGCCTCCCCAAAGGAAACTCCCGCTCAGTCCTCACTGCCCTGTGTCATTCTTATTTGCGGACTTGATGGCTACCGAACAGATCTGCCTCCCTTCGTCGAGAGTATCGTTTCCCGGCTGGGCGCGCGTGGCAGTCGAGATCCCCGGCACCGGAGACACTACGGCATTGAAAGAAGATCCCACCAGTCCTGAGAGACAATGGTCGTTGATTTTAGACTGGATAGACAATCAGCCGTATCTCGACAGTGAGAAAGTTGCTGTGTATGGGGTATCCCCGGGTGGCTACTACGCTATGCGAGTCGCCCATACTCATGCAGATCGGCTCATTGGCGTCGTTGCACGGGGAGGTGGAAGCCACCGCATCTTCGATGAGGAGTGGATCAATGCGGTTTACTCGTTACTGCTGGATTCGTATGATCATTCAAACTGCAGGCCGGCAGTCCTTGAAAAGCTGAGACTCCGTGGCTTGCCGGCAAACAAGCTGAGAAAATAGAAATCATCTGATGGTGTCCTTGAGGCTGATAACGAGCCCTACAAATATACAGCCTGATCCCTTCATGGCTTTTCTACTGGCCGAATAAGTCATCGTTGTGAGAAAGCATCTTTATATGGGTCTCAACCAATTTACATTCTCGAAATCCAATATATTATGGCGACAACAAATGAAGCTGCAATGGGGAAAGGATGGAAGCTTACAATCAAGACGACAGATGGCACGAGCAGCGAAGTCATGCTCCCGCCCATTCAAGGCAAATCTCCTCTGCATGCCGACATCCAAGAGATCGATGTCCCGGTCTCGAAGGTCACTCGTCGAGTCACAGCCTACCTCATAACCCAACACACACTGACGGCAATGCTCTCTCTGGCCATCATCGCCGTCATGGCTCTGACTCTCCAAAAGCACCAAACCTCCCAAATGGTCGCCGGAGCCTGGCCGCAAGACGCATACCTGACCCCGACACTCGTCATGCTCGCCATGGCCATCATTACATGTACTGCCGACATCGTCATGGTGGTTGTCCAATGTCTCACCGGAGATCGAGCCGAACGGGCGAAACTGCTTGCGTCGCGCATCAGAACTGTCGGCGGCATCTTGCAAGCTCTGAGTTCGGCTGCAGGAGCTGGGTTTTTGAAGTATGCGGAAAATAATTCTAATGGGAATGACCTATGGAGTTGGACTTGCAGCCCTGCCGCAGATCAGATGGCCAGTGTTAATGCTGCGGGGACTATATGCAACAGTAATGTAAAGCTTCCGTTTATTATCATCACTTGTCGATGGAAGAAAGCAAGAAACTGACAAAATGTATATAGCAAGGGGCTTGGATTCTTTCCCTTCTGCAGGTTGCACTGCAAGTTTTGAGCGTTGTTATACCTCTTTTTGCATTGTGGAAACCGGGCGAGAAGAATGATCTTAAGAAGAATGTTCACGAAGCCATTGAGACCTATCAGCAGAAGGACAAGATGGTGACGGAGGCAGAACAAGGGGTAAATCAGGACAATACGGCATGAGCTCTGACAAGTCATATGAAGGTTGAGGCCAAAACAGTTTTCTATCTTGTAGCTTTTCCCAGAGTCGTCTTTTCAGATCTAGTCTTCGAATGGTGCACGCCTGTGCGGGATGACCCTCCTAGCATAAGTTATGTTTGGCAGAAAGTTCCCTTATAATTTAATGTCCCACTATACAGAGTACTCCGTACTGACTGCAACGTCGACCCCTACGTTTGTCCGGAGTATAGACTGGGGACTGGAGATATACTAGGCTCTATACGGCTCTAATTCATTATCCTCCGATAGTCTGAGGCGACACGTGAGACGAGGCTGCCTCCCCCTCACTGCTGTCTTGGTTTTACGTTGATATTAGTTATTACTAGCTGGCTGTTGTTGATGGAAAGGCCCTAGAATCCCAAAGTAAGCCGGTCCAGGTTATTAATTGGCTTATGTCCATGTTAATGCCGCGCCTTTCTACCTATCGAGATCTCAACCATGATCAAAGTAAACACACTTCTCCCCTGCGAATCTCAACGGCAATCTCAACGGCTTCCTTCATCCTCTGCCTATGTACGAGATTCTCGACCTCCTCCCTCAGTAGCGCCTCGTCACATACCACTCCCGGTGGGACCATAATGTTGATCGTCAGGACGGCTTTTTCCTCGGTCTCTCCATACTTCAATACACTCAAATTCCACGTATGGTCCGATGGCATGGCTCAGGGTCTAGGCGATGGGGTCGAGGAGTCTATTTATGCTGACTGTTTCACATCTGCAAGAATAGGTGAGGTCATGAGTTGGCAACAGCTTGGAGAGGTCTCTATCTAACAAGCCGGTGACGATGTAGCAGAATAACAGAAGCAAATTTCCCCGGTGCGGATCGACTTCACCGCGCAGATACTGGGCCCGACGGCGACGTGGTTCGGATTGGCCATTGCGCAGAAGTAGATCTGTCCCCCGTCGAGCAGATGGGCCGTTATTCCACTGGGCGGACATGGCGGGACAAATAAATGGCAGAAGCGGAAGAGTAGGCCATCAAAAAGTGATAGCCAGTGGCGTCATGGTTGCACCGAGCGGAGGTTGACGAGCGGAATGGTAATAATGTGTCGACATTACCTAGCCATGGGAAGAAAGCTTCACAGGCACTCGAATCGGATGAGGCGGGTGTTGACGTATTTGTCGGGATGTCAGGACTCAGGAGAAGTTTTAAACGGGCTCAGTACCTCATGGTTACAAATGGAGCGAGACCGTTGAGGCTGTTTGACTCTCTACCTCTACCCACTATGCGGCTCCTCTGGCTCAAACTGGCGACGACTCTGTTGAACCTGGTGGTGCTGCTGGATACCGGCCATGCCATCCCAGCTCCCAATCGTGTCCTGCAACAGCTGCTCCGAGTGCCTGCAGGGACCCCGGCGCAGGTGTTTGGCGACCCGCTCTTCACGCCCGGTCATCGCGACCCCTTCGACCACAAGGTCGACTCGGTCGGGCGGGGCAGGCAGCCCCTGCCGTTTCGCAATGGAGATGGTGCGACGATCATGGGCCCCAGGAACAAAGATCGCGAGCGTCAGAATCCTGATCAGCTCCGCCCACCCAGTACCGACCACGGCAGTATGTCCAACATGCGATGGAGTTTTGCCGATTCCCACCCTCGGATTGAGGTACGATACTCAATCCCCCTCCGTGAAACAGCCGTCTAACATGACTCGTGGCTGCAGGAGGGAGGATGGACGTGGCAGACGACGATCCGCGAGCTCCGCACGAGCCGGGAATTGGCCGGCGTGAACATGCGGCTTGATGAAGGCGTCATCCGCGAGCTGCATTGGCATACCGAGGCTGAGTGGGCTTCCGTGCTCAAAGGCCGAGTCCGCGTCACAGCATTGGACCCCGACGGTGGTAGTTTCCTGGACGATCTCCACGAGGGCGATCTCTGGTATTTCCCCGCTAGGCATCCGCATTCTCTGCAGGGCCTCAGCCCCAATGGCACCGAGTTTCTCCTCATTTTTGATAACGGCCGTTTTTCCGAAGAATCAACGTTCCTGCTGACAGACTGGATGGGTATGTGCCCCCTGCTCCATCATCAAACCACGATAGTGCTGACCAGT
The DNA here is from genome assembly GCA_011319215.2 of Scortechinia acanthostroma. Classification (NCBI taxonomy): domain Eukaryota; kingdom Fungi; phylum Ascomycota; class Sordariomycetes; order Coronophorales; family Scortechiniaceae; genus Scortechinia; species Scortechinia acanthostroma. Next base: position 15,287 of record JAABUG020097661.1, read on the forward strand.
ATGCCCAGCCATACACCAAAGGCCGTTCTGGCAGAAAACTTTCGGCTGGCCCTCGAGACATTCAAATCGATCCCTCCATCTGACAAGTACATCTTCCAAGGTTCCACACCCGGACCCATTAACCACGAGAAGCCCCCCAGCTTTAAAGCGTCCGAAATCCAGTTTAGCCATCGCATGCTTGCTCAAGACCCTATTCGGGCAACTGGCGGCCTCGTGCGCATTACAGACTCGACAAATTTCCCCATCTCCAAGACAGTGGCGGCCGCCCACTTGGAAATCCAGCCGGGCGGCCTGCGAGAGATGCACTGGCATCCCAATGCGGACGAGTGGACGTACTTCAAGAAAGGCCGAGCGCGCGTCACCGTCTTTGCGGCCGAGGGGAACGCGCGCACGTTCGACTATGTAGCCGGGGACGTGGGCATCGTGCCTCGGAACATGGGGCATTTTCTCGAGAACCTCAGCGACGATGAGCCCGTAGGAGTCCTAGAGATTTTTCGTGCGAACCGATTTCAGGATTCCTCACTATTCCAGTGGCTTGGAGAGACACCACGTCGCCTGGTCGCCGAACACATCTTTGCCGGAGACCCACAGGCCGCCAACACATTCTTAAAGCAGATTGAAAGAGCTGAGAAGGACCCCATCAAAGACACTCCATAACTTCTTTACTGCTACGAGCAGGAGCGTACTTCACACCTTGCTTGGATACAACTGGAGACCATGGCTTCATAGATATTTAAACTAACGTAATCAGACACCGAACGGGCCACAACACTGCGCGGGCCATGAGCAGTAGAGGGTGGTGTGATATGCTGAATGGTAAACCTATCTAACACCTGTTGATGATTCAATGGAACTAGTCCAGAAGCCCTAAATCTACCACTGATATTAGAAGGTGATAATGCTCTTTGTGCTCCCTGGTAGAGATGCAGAAAGTTCTCTTTGCTGATATAACGAATGCTATTTTGAATACTGTGCATCACCTCTGCACTATATGCCTTTTTAGGGGTGCAAAGCAGCTAATATTAAGTGTCTGCAGTTTATCAGACAAATTGGAAGGCATATATAAAGTGATGATTTGATGATTTGTTGATTCTTACAGAATAGGTCAAACTCTGTAGATTTATGGCTAGTATGACCATCAAGTATCAGAAGCTGATATTTTCCTTATACATATATTATAGTATGCTTCTTAAAGACTTTTCTAACTATAATAAACTAAGCTTATTATTAGTCTACCTATTATTACTTAGACTAATTAGCCAGTCAGGGTCTATATCTTGATACTATTAAGATTAATGGATCTTACTAGAGAAGATGATCATAGGGGGCAGAGACTACCTAGAAGCATTAATGCATTCAACAACAATAACATATTTATAGTTCCCTGGCTGTATAGCTTGTATGTGGCTTGTTTGATGATGAGATGTAGTAACCTCTTGCTATATAGGCCACACCTATTAGAAAGCCAGTCTTATTGAAGTTGTAGATATCCGTTTAAGAATACCATATTTTACTATGGTATTCTGAATAAGATTAAACTACTAGTTGATGATCTTAGGATCCTCATATTTTGCGTGTTGATTATACTTGTGACTATACTTGGATGTGATCATGTGAGCTTATTATGTTGTTTAATAAATCTAGTGGTCTGCCGCGCGTAGTGGTGCTTGTCTTTTTGTTTGTCTAGGCTTCCTTGCTGACGGTCTACCATATGAGAACGAGCGACACTGGTCCTCAATCGACTCCAGTAGACAATCAAGTAGCTTCATCCCTACTAATGGCGCTCCCACTGTACATCCCAGATTGCATTCACACGCCAGCCAGCCAGTATCACTTCCCACCGGCTGATCAGCCGCTCAGAATCCAAATTGAAGGTCCCTTGATCGCCATACAACGGCTCCTGCCAGATATCCCGTGGCGCCTGAATCTTCCAGACAGAACATTCCCACAGCCAGCAGGACCGGAGCTAGCACGGTTGACGTATCAAACGGTATACGGACGGGATGTTGGTCCAGATGTCCCGGGTGATCTGGTGGTGCAGGATGAGTACTTGGGCCGGATGCCGGAGAAGCGTCCGGAGGAGTAAGTGTACATAACTCTCTACCATGGAGGCAACCATCTGATATCCGTGGCTAATCGCTGAGTAGGTCGATTGACTATTATGGTATAACGTTTGACCACCTCGTCCCGCCTGATGATACCAACCCCGAGGTGTTGCAGATTAACATTATTGAGATCGAGGAGGATAATGGGGTTTATGCAAATTCATGGCTTTTATTTGCGGTAGATTCGGAGGAGTTTATTGGGAAGAAGGTCCTAGCTGTACCCAGGTGCTGCCAGAAGAGGAAGGGAACCCAGGATCGCTGGCGAGTGAATGCTCTTGTAGACCAGAGGGTTCGTGGTCTGAACAATTAAACGGAGTGAAGAACTAGAAAAATGTATGTAAAGCGTAGACCACATATCATTCTACATGCTATAAATAGTTGAGTGGTTTTATGGTTGACAAAATTTGGGTCCTGTAACCGAACCGTTGGGCCGAACCCACCAAAGAACTTGAATAACGGGACTTTTTCCAATGTCGTTTTCTCCTCCCCTCCTTAACTGGTTTAATGTTGATAGTCACCATGAATATCAGCAACGCCGATCCCCATAAACCTCTGATCTCAGCCCTAACCACGTTTTATACGCTGCTGGTGAACCTATGCTACGTCGATTCCTCATGGCTCATTCTTCCCTCCGCCGAAACCGGCCGTCATCCTCCCAACTCGATCAACGAGGTTGCTGCAAGACAAAATGGGTTTACTGATCCCATAATCGACCTAGCATATCGAATCCCATATGTCACTGATTACGATGTCCCCCTTCATCGTGAAACTACTCCGCTATGTTATTTGACCCGAGTTAAGGGGGAAATTCGACCCCTTGCAACTGATGAAGAGCGGGATGACGATTTTGCTGATGAGTGGGAATTCGCGCGCGATCCGACATATCAGGAACGCGATGATATGTGGACGGGCAGTAATATCCTAGTTTTAACCCGGGGTCACTTGTATGGGACTGAGTTATTATATGACATCGATAACCGTAAGTATAGCCTCGACGATAGGAAAATCAGAACAGGAACAAAATCTAATAGACAACTAGAGACTATCATAGCATGGGAGCATTTTTCCGATGGAGATTGGCGGGAGAACCCTGCGTATCCGATGACAGCATTAGAGAACCCCCTCTATGTATGGACACGGGCTTTCTTATCATTGAATAATATACCCCTGGATATGAATATCATATTTGAGCAAGATCTGAAGGTATTCGAACCTATGCACGATGCAGACGAAGGATATAGGAAGTTCTTGCATCAGTCGCTGAAAGGTTACCTGAAGGAGAGAACACTAAGAGATGTATATCTGCAGTGTGGATGGAAGCCAGATTCTGCAGCTGCAGATGCACCGCAGGAAAGGGAGTTGATTTGGGAAGCTATGGAAGAAGCGCGAATAGCTGCCGTTAGTGGGTTCAGATCTGATGAATTTCAGGCACGTAGGGAGGAGTGGAATGACAGAATTTGGCTGAGCGATGAAGAATAGGTGGGCGGATGAGAAGCCTGATCGCCACAGTTTTTGTTATATAGATAGTTCCTGAACAACTGCCTCTACACAGGGATGTCATCTGTCGCTGAGTGCGAATGATTGGTCCTTTTCCAACCACGCGCGGCTGAGATGTGGCGTGATGGCGTCGACGTGATGACTCGATACGCGCTCGAGCGGAGCGGGGCGAGGCTGAGGAGTCTGCATCTGTTCATCCTGGCCATCGACGTCCTGCAGACTTCTTATCCTGGGATATATCCATTATATCAAGAATTCAGGCATGCAAATGAGTAATACAGGGTGCATATACAAATGGCTGCCGTAAGAACACCCTTACGCCAGCCCCACGATTATACGGTGGCATGGATCTGTGCGCTTCCCCTGGAAATGGCAGCCGCCGAGGCGATGCTGGATGAGAGACATCCTGACTTACCCACCTCCCAGGGCGACGACAATACTTACATCCCGGGGAGGGTGGGTTTCCATAATGTCATTATTGCCTGCCTTCCAGCTGGGGTTTATGGGACAACTTCTGCTGCCACCGTAGCATCTCAAATGCGGCTTACCTTCAAGAGCATTCGGTTTGGACTTATGGTGGGGATTGCAGGAGGAGTCCCTAGTGCAGACCATGATATTCGGCTCGGTGATGTTGTAGTCAGCAAGCCAACGCGGGATTCCGGTGGAGTGATCCAATACGACTATGGCAAAACCGGGACCGGCGGCCATTTTGAACGGACTGGGGTGTTGAACAAGCCTCCAACAGTGCTCCTGACGGCCATGGCGAGGCTACAAGCGGCACATATCACGGAGAAAAGCCATATCCCAGACCTGATTGCAGATATGGCGATGCAACATCCACATATGGGAGAGAAGTTCACGTACGATAGCGCCAGAGAGGATTTGTTGTTTAAGGTCCAGTACGATCATACTCACCCTGCGCCAACCTGCGAGGGCTGTGACAGACACCAGCTGGTCACCCGAAAACCAAGGGACGGAAATCACCCTCGTATCCACTACGGTCTGATCGCATCTGGCAACCAGGTCATCAAGGATGGTCGGACCAGAGATCGACTAGCCCGGGAACTGGGAATTCTCTGCTTTGAGATGGAGGCGGCCGGCCTGGTGGACACCTTCCCATGCTTAGTGATTCGAGGAATCTGTGACTATGCCGATTCACATAAGAATAAACAATGGCAAGAGTATGCAGCTGCGACCGCAGCAGGATACGCCAAAGAGCTTCTCTCCGTGGTCCATGCTGTCCACCTTGCGGAGACACCTTCGGCCGTGTGGGTCACTGACGGTATGTTGCTATGCCCAGCAGACTTTGGACTTGATGTGTCTGACTGAAAGAATGTCAGTCGTTCATGGCGGCATGGCCCTGTCCAACCCGCGAGGGTCATCAACTTGGTTGATTTGGCAAACCGGTAAGTGGGCAGGATCAAGTACTTTCTGCATTACATATACTGATTTATCGCAGATGACCTCGATGATGACACGTTATTCCGGCGGATTTCAACCTACGAGCATGAAAAAATTCACCGGCGACTTTCTCGCAAACGCCTCATGGGGACAGCGCAGTGGTTCTTGGATCATCCCGATTTCAAGGCATGGCTGGTGGAGAGGAAGTTCTCGAGACTGTGGTGCTGCGGGAAAAGTAGGCGTGCCCCTGAAGGCTCTTGACAGCGATCAACACTAATCCACTGTTGCTTAGTTGGGTCGGGTAAAACAATGATAGCGTCAGCATTCATTCGCTCTTTCTCCTTCTGGTAAATAGGCTAATCTTGCCATAGTTCCGCTGCCATCGATGCAGCCAAATATCGATCGACGGAACACTCTGCTCCAACCGTCTTCTTCTACTGTGAGAGCGACCGACCGGATGAGCTCAATGGAACCTACATCCTCTCCAGTCTCATCAGACAATTATGCGAGTACCTACGTTCAAAGGACAAAAGCTGCCCCGAGGACGTGGCAGACACGCTGAACCGCTTTTTCGGCAAGAAGCGAGTGGTTCCTGACTTTGACGACTTGAAGGATGTTTTCATCCAGTTATTCTACCACATCCCGGACACGGTGTATATCCTTGACGGACTCGATGCATTGAACCTGGATCAGAGTAAAGACCTTTTCGAGTTCTTCAGGTTCTTGTTCTGCGGATCGCGATCACCACCGGAGTCACGAATACTCGTTTTCAGCAGGGAACAACTCCCTGGTTACAGAGGCACCCCCCTGTTCATGGCAGGCATTCATCAAATTTCGACTACATCCGAGGTGATGTCAGATCTTCGGACCTACATTGATACGAGTGTCACCGATAAATTGATGAGCCGGACGCTGACGGACAATTTAGCTTTGTTGGATGAGGTGAAGCAGACACTTCTGAAGGAATCGTCAGGAATGTATGAATCAAACATGACACGGCTTTCTTTATATTCACCAAAAGCTAATGAATCAGGTTTCTTTGGGTCTATTTGCAGTTGGAGATTCTGTGGCAAGACTGTTCCACGGACAATGATATCCGGGCAGCGCTGCGACATCTTCCGAGAGATCTGGAGGAGACGTACCGTCACTGTGTCCGAAGGATCAACTTTACCAGTCCTTATGCGCTGCGAGCCCTCCAGTGGGTGAGTTTTGCCGCGAGACCACTCCATATCAATGAATTAAAAGAGGCTGTAGCATTTGAGCTGCAGGACGTGGTATGGGACGCTGGGAAGATTCCCCAAGCGGATGTGGTGATCGGGGGCTGTGCAAATCTCGTGGCCATTGATCCTACTGATGATTGTGTTCGCTTTGCGCATCCTTCCGTCAAGACGTACCTGCGGAAGGATTCAGCAGTCTTTATTCCAGAGTACCCGGAATCCGATAAGCAAGGCGAGCTCCGGTGTGGAGAATTCTGTGTTGCGTATCTGTCGTTCTCCAACTTCAATCTCCAACTGGTGAAGCCATCCAACGAGACAGCAGCGGTGAAAGTCCCAGATCCCAAGCTGTTCGCCGGCGATGCATTGGCATCTCCGTTGGCTAGATTATTCCGGGGCCGGGGAACAGGTTCCCAACGTCCCACTCCCACAGAACTACAATTTCGCCAGATCCGATCAGCCACCGTGCCAGATCGTTCACAGTACAAATTCTTGGACTATGCTACCACCCACTGGACATTGCAGACCAAGGAGATCAGTTTCTTATCTCCAGTTTGGGAGAAATTCAAGCAACTCTCATTGTGTTTCAACGAATCTTGGAATTTTCACCCCTGGGTGGTCGGTGGTCGCTCACAATTCTCACGCCTACATGGCCTCTTCGGATGGGCCGTCAAAGAAGGACACATCCCGCTGTTGGACATGGCGCTTTATTCAGGCCGAGACATACAGGAGATCTGTAACCTCCCGCTGATTGACGAGCGGCTTCCTGCGCTTCATGTCGCATCGAAATTTGGACTCGTCGATGTCGTCCATCGCCTACTGTCCATCTGCCAATTGAACTTGAAGGACGAAGAGGGATATACTGCCTTACACCACGCAGCCAGCAAGGGACATTGGGATGTTGTGGCCGTTCTTTTACACTCGGGAAGCATGAAAGTGGATCTTCCGTCCAAGACCCGGGTTACACCACTCTGGCTGGCCGCCAGTCACGGCCATCGGGACGTCGTGCGAATCCTGGCAGAGACGCAAGCGAATATCGAGGCCAGAGAGAGTGCAACACGACTGACGCCGCTCCATAAGGCTGCTGGTAACGGACATCACGCTGTTGTCGAGCTTCTCATTGACAGGGGAGCGAAGCTAGAGTCAAAGGACGCCGCGGATCGAACACCGTTAGCCTGGGCCTTCAGGAATGGCCATCCGGACACGGTCGAGCTGTTACTTAAGAAAGGAGCTAATCCTGATTGTAAAGATGCAACGAAGGAACAACTGCTGCTATGGGCGGCGCGGATCGGACATGCTGCAATCACAGATTTGCTGGCCGCAGATCCCAAGACGAACCTCAATGCCACCGATGATAACGGACTAACACCGTTATTGTGCGCTGCTGCTTACAATCAACAGTTGGTAATCGCGAAGATTCTGCTCGAACAGGGGGCAGATCTGGAGGTCCGAGATGAGTCCAGCCAAACGCCTTTAATGTGGGCAGCATTCAATAGAGACGAGGGACTGGCTAGATTACTGCTCGAGAAAGGTGCCGCCATCGACGCTGAAGATGAGTACGAAAGAACAGCGTTTTTCTGGGCTGTGGAGAAGAGCCACGAAGAAATGGTGAAGTTACTCCTGGACTGGAGCGGACACCACGCGGAAAATGAAAAGTTCATCGACAGTATTCTCTCTTGGGCGGCACGAACGCCGACTGACAATGCGATGAGCATATTCCTGCGCAAAGACGGAGGAATAGAGGATTACCTTGCACCGATGCCGACATCGTTACTGTGGGCTGTCAGAAAAAGCTACTGGGGGCTATATCAGCAATTGACAGAGCGTGACATCACTATCAATCCAAAAGATCTTCCCAGACGGGCAGCTATCATGTGGTCGACAGGACATGGGCAAAGGACAATACTTCAGCTGCTTCTTGGCGATAGAACCGTGTCGTCCACCGGTGTGGCCCTCCGTGGGCTGGCTTTTGGAAAGTCTAAAATCGGGCATTCCGACGATCAGCCGAAAGGTTCGCTTCTATGGGAAGCGAGATGTGGCCAGACGTGGGTTGTCCGGCTGCTACTCGAGAAAGGCACAGACATTGAGGCCAAGGATTCCCTTGGTTATACAGCACTTCTGTGGGCCGTACGTGAAGGTCACCCAGATCTCGCTGAGCTGTTGGTTGACAAGGGCGCTAATATTCACGCGAGGACTGTTTACGGGGAGACACCAATATGGTGGGCTGCAGGAAACGGGGATGAGACGCTTGTGAGATTTTTACTCGAGAGAGGTGCGGATATGGACGCTAAGGATAAGTTTGGATTCGCGCCATTAGCTTGGGCGTTTGTGAATGAACACAAGCATATGCTCAGGCTATTCATTGCCTGGGGTGCAAAGATACGAATGGCTAGGGCTCGAGTCAGAGCTGATGGTGCGACTTCTGTCACAAATGATCCTTGTGCTTAGCCATGCTGCCGTGGCTTAGTAGGTGTCTAGCTTCGAGAATGGCAGCCAGACCATTTTCAGTGTAAGCTCAGAAGGCTCCCAAAATACGGACTGACTGCATCAGCATTGATCCCATTTTACTGGTTTAACCAGAAATCTGAATTTATCCAAATATAATGTGCAAAAATGGTCAAATAAGTGCATACCAGTAGCAGTAAGGCTATTTACATTACTGCATCTGTCAGCAAACTAGGGCACAGTAACTAAGTAGATAATTTTATGTTCAGACTAGCTTCAATGAATGAGTCATAAACATAACCAGAGAATAAGATACATATAACACTAGCTAAGGAGTACATTGTCCGGAGTCCGGACACCGTTTTAGCTTTTACACTTAGCAGTGTCGGATTTTGTTAAATCCCAAAACAAGCCTTCGAATTTCACTCTTTCCACCTCTAATAGCGGATCTCTTATTGCCTTGCACCAGTAATGATGAATAACACCGGCAAAGGCCCGCTCCAGGTTCCAGGCTTCAACGATGTTCCTTTATATTTTGAATTCCCCAGAGGAGACAGATTTGCACACGGGTTCGCAGACTGGTCGCAAAATCCCCGACTGACGGCCCGCGAAGTCGCCATGCTGCGTTTCATGGAATCTGTGACCGATGAACCAGGCTGGGAAAATGAAGTCGCTAATCCAGCCGCACTGGATAGTTGGCGCGCGAATGCATTCTCCCAGTATGGTCTCGGCCAGCAGGCGTGGGACTGGTGCCAGGCTGAGTTGCAGGATAAGGCGGTGGATTTCAAGAGGACTGGTTATGTGGTGGTTTTTGATGCGGATTCGAGAGTCTGTAAATCTGATACGCCGATTGCACCTGACTTACGCAAGGATTTGCAAGATGCGTTTGGGCACTTGATATCGTCTGAGGGCGACCAGATGGCAGTTCAACAGCTGGTGGATCCTTCCATGTACCCGCTCGTGTATGGATCGACTCGTGTGCTCATGGATGGAGGGGCTGTTGGCCTGGAACTAGGGAACTGGGAAGAATATAAACATTGTCAAATCGCTCCAGTACCCGTTGGACCAACCGGGAAGATATATGAGATAAACCAAGACGAGTTGCCCCGCCAGTGCGACTACCGAAGGCGTGTGAAGCCACATTGCTGGTCGACTGAATTCCAGTGGCTGCCGTGTGAGGTATCGTTCGAAGGTGATATGATGACACCTCGCATCACTTCGTACATCAACAATATACATCCTAAGAACAAAGGGGCATACAAAGCGATTGAGAGGTTGATCGGCACCGCCATTGCGCCGTGGAATGAAATGCTTATCCTGGGAAGGCAAGGGCGAACACCGATTCGGATTCGCACGTACAACTACGTGGAAGAAAACAAAGAGAAGCCCACCTGGTTCTTTCGCATCCGGGATTGGAAATGGGCTGCAGTCGGCAATGAAGAATGGGACGAGCTCCGTTCCAAGGCCAAAGAATACCTAGCTCTTCCTGACTATCCCAGGGAATGTCGATTTCTTAATGAGCCAAATGAGCCAGATTACGACCTTCTGGCTAGTATGGCGCCGGAAGACTGGGACTCCCCAGATAAAGTAGCCGACCTTGTGCTGGCGAAGTGGCGTCGGCGGTATGTCTTCCACTATCCAGAGCCAGGCATCTCCTTTAGCTACTCCGACTGGAAAGCTGGCCGGAACACTGGTCGAGCAATCCTTCCGAAGTATGACAACTTTTCCCCGGAACATGAACTCACTCCAGACCCAGACCATCAGTACTACTCTATTTCACTGCAGGAGAAGTTCCGCTCCGAGGGCCTTCAGATTATCGTGCAGGTGACGAGTATTGACCTCACACCTGATCCTCCAGCCTACGCTGGCGATCAGGAATTCCATGTGGCCGGCATGCTCAATGAGCATATAGTCGCCACCGCTGTCTTCTACTACGATGTAGATAACATCAGCGATGCAAAGATATCCTTCGAACAGGAGGCAGTCATTGATAATAATGTTTTCAATACCAAGAACGAAGATTTCATTAACAAGGTATGGGACATACCGGACTGTGAGGTTCCCGAGGACGACGAATACTGGCAGCTTCCACAGGCACGGCAGACTCTGGGCGCTATCACCATCTCATCCGGGCGATTCCTCGCGTGGCCGAATACACTGCGGTCAAAAGCTGAATCGTTCAGTTTGGAAGATCCTTCTCGCGCAGGACATCTGCGCTTCGTTACTCTGTGGTTGGTTGATCCCCATTACCGAATTTGTTCCACTAGGAACGTTCCTCCACAGCAACATGACTGGGCTGGAACTCCTGCGAGCTCAACTGAGAATGATGATGGAAAATTCATGACCCCAGAACAGGCCCGGGAAGTGCGTGAGAGGACGGCAGCTGAGAGGAAGTCCACCACAGAGAAGCTTAATCTGTATGGTATTGGTGTGCATGATTATGTTAGATATTATCATGACGTTGTCTGGCCAGGGCCAGACTGAAAGCCCTCCGCGCTTGTCAATGCGGCATAGCTGAGCAGTCCTAATCTCTTTTGGTCTTCGTCTTGGTCTTGTTTTGTCTGGAAGTCGTGAGCATACATATATTACTACCTCAAAAAATTAAGAACGCCGAAAAATCTAGCTAGCTTCAACTAGATAGAGTATATGTATATCCACTGCACTTTCATACCAAGTTCCAGGCTAGTGTATGGTCTGGGAAGAGGTGATCATAATAATAAGGCAGGAATAGAAGAAGTGCTTATTACCTCTATAGGTCCTTCGTAGCAAGCATTGAAAACACTGTATTTATATGAAGTATAGTAGGCCTAGGGGCTCCCTAGTTTCTAGCTGCTTAACTGTCATGAGTATGTCCTAACACTTATATCTCCCTTGATTCCAGGAGGTAGCTAGCTAATTGAACTATCTGTCCCTCTCTGCTTTGTGATTTTACATTGAAAGTGAAGTAGAGAGGTTGATCAGAGCCATCAGACTATGAATAGACAGGGATCAGCAGGACTTAATTTTCACATCCGCTGCTGTGCGCGTAATGCCAGTCAAAGGCAATGGACCTTCATATTCTTACTACATGCTGTATCTATCTTTTTATTCTTCGGTATAATGCACTGGTGGTTTGTGAGGATGATGGAATCGCTCGTCCCCTAGATCATGGTGCAGGGCCAGATTCATATCGCGGGCGAAACACTCGGCCGCGGACGAAAATTTAGCAGCCGACGCCGCCAGCCCTTATCGCCTTCTATCCCAGTCTTTCACCACGTGGAGTTCCCAACCTGACTGTTGGCAATAGGGGTTTAGATTGTTGCGTCCTGCGAATTGTCTCCCTAAATCCGTCCGATTAAGTCCGATCAAGACGTCATGGTTAAAGTTTGTTGGTGATAGACGTGATTTTCGTCCATTCTAAGACTAGAAGAGACTAGAAGATATACCTTGCTTGTCCCGTGATCTCTTCATTCGACAACGTTTAGTCTGCTAACTATTAATTCTATTAACCCTAAACCCTAAGTGCTTCTCCCTCTCGTCGAGAATCTTCGCGTGGCACCGCCTAGGTCTTCTAAGATTATAAGGGAGGACATAACTCGGGCATCGAAGTTCACCGGGAATATGGGAGCTTCGGAGCTTCCTGTTGCAACAGCTCCTGGACCAGGAACAAATCCAGCATAGTGCTTGGTTGAATAATGGTATAATGAGCGCAGACTCAATTAGATATTCATCCACGTGGCACTTTAGGTAATTGGTCTAATGCAACGATGTCGCTGATTGAAGCTATTCAAGCTTCTGGGAAATCCCTGCGATGGAAGGTGGGACCCTAAACAAGCACTAAGCTTGGCGGTATCCATAGCCCCGCAAATATGAATCTCGGCTTGTCGGACAGTCGGAGTTCGCATATCCCGATGCCCGATGCGGTTATTTGTTAAAAGTCCATCCCCTGTCTTGCTTCTTGTACAGAGATTTATTATCGTTTTGGTCAGTCTGGTCAGTCGCTTCATTCTTATTAGCTGTGCTCTATCGATTACCGAGCATTTCGCATTGTACTTTCTCGAGACACTTTTGATCCAACGTGATCCAAACAGGCCAGCCGTGGGGAAAGTTAGGTAATGATGGGCAAGGAGCAACTGGGCCAAGCGCCTGGCATTGTGCTGCCTTCATCAAAAGAAGCTGAGCTCAATGACTGTAAGGATGGCGAAGATGATCCGACCGACGAGGCCCATGACAATGCCAATCTGGGCACAGAAAAGGAAGGGGGAACTCTGTCGCGAACGACAACAGATCAGAGTGCCTACATATCTGGATGGAAGCTCGCCCTAGTGTGGCTGCCACTGTCGCTGGTCGTGTTCCTGATGCTCCTAGACGTCTCGATAGTTGCAACGGTAAATTCCCTAATTGCGTCCCTGTTATATAGCACAGCATCCAGTCTTACAAGCCAATGACATGATGCAGGCCATCCCTATGATTACTAGTCATTTCCACTCGCTCACCGATGTGGGTTGGTATGGTAGTGCGTACCTGCTGTCCAATTGCGCGCTCCAACCTCTAGCCGGGAAACTGTATACGCACTTTCCATCTAAGGTGAGTTTGACCGGCCTGATCAACTGACTCAGTGAGGTTCTAATGGGATTAGGTGTTGTTTCTGGGCTTCTTTGCTCTCTTTGAACTGGGGTCGCTGATCTGTGGTGTCTCGACGTCGTCCAAGATGCTGATCATCGGACGAGCTGTGGCTGGTATGGGCGGTGCAGGGCTGGTGAATGGGGCATTGACAATCATCTCCTGCAGCATACCCCTGCACAAACGGCCTGCATACATGGGGGCTATGATGGGAAGTAAGTAGCAATTCCAGTCAAGCTGGATTGTTTACTTATTTATGTCGCAGTTGGGCAAATGGGTGTAGTGGTTGGGCCTCTCATTGGCGGTGCTTTCACCGAGTACACAACATGGCGATGGTGTAAGTCATTCTAACGATTCAAAGAACCTTATCTAACAGATGATAGGCTTCTACATCAATCTGCCCATCGGTGGCGTGGTGGCGCTCCTTCTCGTCTTTACCCGTATCCCGGATACCGACAAATCTCGCGAGATATCCATCCTGCAAACGATCTGGACCAAACTTGATCTCATAGGGTTCGCTCTGTTCGCCCCTGCAACGATCCAGCTCCTCTTAGCGCTAGATTACGGCGGCAATAAATATGCATGGAACAGTGCAACCATCATTGGACTTTTCTGTGGTGCGGGGGGAACCTTTATTGTGTTTCTTATCTGGGAGTACTTTAAAGGTGACGAAGCGATGCTTCCACTGTCTATGTTGAAACAGAGAGGGGTCTGGTCAAGCTGCTTCTTTGCTTTCTTCTTTTTCGCCACACTGCAGCTGGTTGTTTACTATCTGCCGATCTACTTTCAAGCCGTCAAAGGGGCGTCGCCCATGATGAGTGGTGTTGACTTGCTGCCTAACATCCTCAGTCAGTTAGTTGGCACGTTGATTTCCGGCGGAGCAGGTCAGTTTCCTATCAATCTTTCTTTATTATTCCCGAAATACGCTATTGAATGAGTAAGAAGGTTACTAACGCATCGATTCTAGTGACGAAAATGGGCTATTACCTTCCCTTTTGCGTGGCCGCCTGCATTGTCACCACTGTCGGTCACGGCATGCTCTCTACCCTGTCGCCATCCAGCTCAACCGGTAAATGGATCGGATACCAGATCATCGTTGGCTTCGGCCGTGGCCTCGCGTTGCAAATGCCGTTTGTGGCGGTCCAAAACACACTTCCCCCATCAATGATCTCAATCTCTATGTCCTTGTTGTCATTCCTCCAGACGCTCGGGGGAGCGCTCTTCCTGACGTTCGGGGAGACGATTTTCACGAACAGCCTGCGGAACACAATTCCTATCTACGCACACGGTGTGAATCCGGAGCCGATTGTCGAAGCGGGAGCAACTAATATCAGGGCTATTGTTACCAACCCGGAGACGTTGGCTGGTGTGCTGGTTGCATACAGCAAGAGTATCGATCGGGTGTTCTATCTTACGATTGCCTGCTCAGGTGTGGCTTTCCTATTTGCGTGGGGAATGGGATGGAAGGATATTCGGAAGAAGCCTAAGCCAAAAACAAAAGAAGCTCAGAAAGAGGAAGTTTAAATAGTGGTATCTCGCACTTATGGATATCAATGATCCGTGTACGTGTGAGTTACACGACGTGGAGCGTATGTACATATATCTACAAGGCCACTCACCTCAATTAATTGCGATGTTTCTTTCCCCCGTTTTCTTACAGGATAGTGATGAGCCTGCAAGGTTAGTTAAATTCTTTTTGGGAATAGCCCTAGCTACTTGTGAGAGTCTTGTTAGAGCCACTGAGGATGCAAAACTGAAAGGAGAACCCTGGCAATTATGATCAACTATGTGGGAAAGGCCGATGTCTTTACGGAGGCAGGGCGTTTGCTGGAGACTTTATCGAAATATTCGACAGGAAAATAAAGCTGGTTTAAAGAAAATTCCTTGGCTCAGTGGACCGAGGCGTATGTATCGATGGCGTCTGCGAGAGATGTGCCGGGCCCGGGACCACGGAAGGCAAGAATGTATTTTATGTTGTTTTACTGGCTGACACGCTCGCTCGAAGGGACGTGTTAGCGCACTAGTCCGTACTGGTCAATCTAGGGGACCATCGTGCTTAAGTAGTGGGGGCGCCCTGCACATGCGCTCTCACACTCTCAGGCCATTTGATACTCGGGCTCTCACAGACAAGAACCTGAACACTGACCAGTTGATCTATTCCTTGGCAATATCGGAGCAGCTCAGAAGTGATGCCCATAGACACTCTATCGCCGTCCGACACGCGGTCATCGACAATTTCCATAACCCCTTTGTCGCCTGTACGACCCACTTCCTCACCTCCCAGCCATCACGTTGGTAATCTCCCATCCTCCTTCAAAAATCCATGGCCTTCCTTCCGTCAGAACCACTCGTTTTGGCAGGTGCTTCGAACGCGGTTCTCCCCTGAGAGGGTTTCAACCCCACTCCCCAGTTCTCGCGATGAGCTTGTGCCCATCCGAAAACCAAACTGGGGCTTTGGCAGCCCTGGGCTGAAAGTAACGTGGATAGGACATGCTAGTTTTCTCGTGGAGACTTCTTGTGCTCCAGGAGCAACCCGGGGTGTGCGAATCCTGCTCGACCCCGTGTTCTCAGAAAGGATGAGTCCGGTGAGCTTCCTGGGCCCGAAGCGTTTCTCGCCGACGCCTTGTAGCATTGAAGAACTCCCAGACGTGGATCTGGTGGTAATTTCACATGATCATTATGACCATCTTGACCTGCACACTGTACGGTGGCTTTATGAACGACACAGAGGACGGATTCACTTTTTCGGTGGTTTGGGGCTTGAGAGATGGTTCCGTGATATCGGTGTCCGGGAGGAAGATGTTTCAGTACTCGACTGGTGGCATGGAGTGAGGGTTGAGGTGGCTGATGTAGGGAGTGTTGACCTGTTTTGCACGCCAGCACAACACTTTAGCGGAAGAAGCCCGTTCACTATGGGGGCGACGCTTTGGTGTTCTTGGGTAATCTTAGAGCCGAGCCAAGAGAACAGCAGTGGATCTCGTGCGTCCGAGGATTCGTTTCAAGCGATGCAGGCGACATCACGCCGAAAACTCTACTTCTCAGGTGCATCCTCAAATAGAGACTCTCGAGACGTCGTACTTGTGCTAAATATAGATAGGCGATACTGGATATCGTACCGTGACAGAGTCCGACATCGGCACCGACCTGTCTACCCTACCGTTCTGTCCTGCGTTTTCAGAAATTGGCAAGACATTTGGTCCCTTTGACCTCGCACTCCTCCCTATTGGTTGTTGCACTCCTCGTACCTTCATGTCATCAGTTCATTGCACGCCGGAAGATTCAATATGCATCCACAAAGATATTCGCAGTAAGAAGAGCATAGGAATGCATTATGGAACGGTGAGAGGAGGTATTAGCGGTCATTTTGAAGATGTGCGGGATCCCCCCAAGTGGTGGAAGGCTGCCTGTGAAGAAGCCGGTCTGGTCTGGGGACAGGATATTGACCTTTGCGACATAGGGGAGACTGTCATTGTAGATTAACTAATTCATGCAAATGTCAAATCCATCCTTAAGTAAAGACTTTTAACCTCGCTTTTCATCGCGGCTTCAATTAAGGACTAGCTCTATTTCGAAAGTATTGTCAAGCTGAGTGACCTCACAGGAAAGGTCGTTTTGGAGAATTTGGTTGTGTGGTTACGAAGGTCCGCGCTGCATTGTTCGCTCCGCAACTATTACACAGGAAAGAGGTTACCATCTCAGAAGAATGATGTCGCAGGTTTACTAGCTTCACCTCAGAATAGGAGTGTGAGACCTCTTGAACTCTCCGAAAACACATGAAAGAAGACATTACATCGCCGAGTTCATATATACCCTTACCCCTTACTTCTTCTGTACTGACTCTCAATTATTGCAAATGCAGTCAAACAAACCATTATCTCCCATTTCTTAGCCTCTTCGCCAAGATGTGCATTGTGATCTTGTCCGCTCTTTGCCATGTTTGCAATGAACAAGCTGCCGGCCTTCATCGTCCAAGAGCTGCTTCCTACCCACTTTGCCAGGAGCTGTCCATCCTCTTGATCAACGCCTCCAGCGCGGAGTTCCATGCTCTTCAGCCTCCCTAGTACACCATATGATTTTCGGTATGTGTACGTCATCCTCTGTGCGCCAGTTCCGAAATCAAAATGATATACTTTGTGACCATACTTCTCTGGCCGTTCCAAACTCTCCCATACCATTGGCTTGCCCTCTATCTCTCTGGCTGGATCGCCAAGCCCAATAGTGAAGCCGCGAAGGTGCATTTTCACAACCCCAAGGACTTCTCCGTCCTTCGAGTCTCCTTGGTGAAGTAGGAGGTCAAACTTGTTCTTTGAGAGAGTCTCGTGGGTCTCAATGTAGTATACAGAGTCGGCCTGAGGACCGGGGCTTACAATGCGGTATGTCTGAAACTTCGCTTTTGACACAAGCTCGTAGGGAAGCCCTTGGCCGAGATTCGTGGCCGCCGTAATATCCGGCGCGAGGGTGTCAGACTCTCTCGGTGATGTAGGTGTTGACATTATAAGAGAGGAAGTTAATTAGGACAGCACAGAAGGAAGACTGCTGTTTGTGTAATTAAGGCGAATAGAACGCATGGAGGGAATGAAGCTAGAGAGCCTCTGCGGTCCCTCCATTATCTCTGTACGTAGCTTCAGAAAATGGATGCGCTAAACTACATATGGTCAAAATCCGCGAAGGCTGCGTTCCATCAAGGAGCGAGGCCCACATGCACTTAAAGTAAGCTTCATCTGTTCAGCCTGGCCATCGACGCCCCGTAGGCTTCCAACATTCGCATACATCCATCATACCCAAACTTGGGGCCATATGACTCATACATTGTGGGGATAAATGGTCACTATGCCAAAATGGGCAAAAACATACAACAGCCGGGATTCGCTGGTGGTCACCCACCCAACTACTAGCCGGCCGGCGTGTGGCTTGAACGCGGTCAATACCCGGGTGGGTGCCCTCGCTGGTGATGGAGGGTGATCCGCTTGAATCGGGTGGTGATTAGCGTGAGTGCAGTTTAGGGGGGTGGTGATGTCTGGAAAATACATCACCAGTCTGGAAAAATGCATCACCAGTCTGGACTATACTCACCTCAAGTGGGTACTCGATCCGATCCGGCGTTAAATCGGGAGTTTTGGTTGGAGGAGAAAATGAAATGCGAAACACCGAGTGTTCAGCCATCAGCGTATAGCCCCAATCTTTCCTCCTTTTGGAGAATGCTCGAATAATCCTGGCCCCGCCCGAATTGCGCTACCAATCTGATTCAACTTGAAGCCTATTATAACATTCTTTCTTTGCCAGAAGGCTCCTATAGTGACATGACCGGAAAACTCTGTCAAGACATGAAGATACACTGCATATCAAAGCGACAGCCGCTGGCTAGGATACGGGATGGCTCTCCACGTACTGAGAACATGCATCTAACGCAGGAATGCATGCCGTTCTAGGTCCTCCGCCTATACTTCACTTCGCGGAAAATCTGTTTCGGAAGCGGAGAGTATAGTAACGCTTGGAATGAGGAGCCTGCAGTACTGGACGCAGAACAAGCACATCTCTCTCGGGCCATGAAAAAGGCGTGCGTATTGGCAGTCGATTTGATGCCGTCGTCTATCAGAGCACCACAATCGTATTTCTATGGTAAATGTACAAGTGGGGAATGCATGGGGACTGAGGGCCTAACCTATCTACTTAATCAGACCATAGGGCAAGCGCAACCGAGAGTAAGTACAGGACAACTATGTGTATAATCTCTGCAATCAACGTGTGAAACCCTGGTAAATCCAGCGGTCTGATTTGACAGACTATGTAGAATCCGGGAGCGGATATGTCAGGCAGAAAATTCTTTAGCAACCATTACTAACCGAGAACTGCCCGTACAATGAATCTTACACTTATAGTTCACGCACAAGCTTTCCCTAAGGTGAGGCACTAGTATTGCCTCGTCAAACTAATGCATGAAACGACGTGATGATGGGACCTTTGGTATATGTCTATCCGTGACTCGCCCTTTTTGAGAGCGCTCAACAATTGCCAAGTTCAATTGGGCCCCGCCCTTCATGGACAATGACAACAACGTCGTTAGTTGTCGCATCGACATGTGCATTATCCATGTGCATCGAAATCACACGGGCCTTTTTCCTTTTGAGAAATTCGGGGCGTCTTCTCGTTAATTCCCTCGGAATTGGTTCGTGCTTCTAGATGCAAGCTTGAAACCTTGAGTCCACATCTGAAGCAGGCTGGGAAAACTTCATGGTAAGTAAAGATCAGGACATTATAGAAACGGGGTCCACTTGGAGTACCTCGTACAGTGAGAGCATTGCAGACCATCAGACCTGGTATTGTGTACTTCAGTTCTCACAACCCTTCGCTTTCTCCCGCAATCGAAACTTCATTTCATTTTCACCTTGTTGGGGGTACTGTGGATTTGACAAGTAGGAGGTAGGAGAGAGTCTAATAAGTATGACCACAACTTGGTGGTAGTGTTGATTGAGCAGCTAGCTGTAACCTCGTCATGGTTGCGAGATTCATCGTTCTGGTCAATCCTTGAACTTCTCTCGTGCCCCAAAATGGTACGAAATCAAACAGCCATTTTTCAGGGGCTACGGATTCCCGTCACTTTGGTCTGTGTCCATGGAGAACAGTAGATGGCGGTGGGTTTCGTTTAATTGTTGGAGGCGATGCAGTGCCCTTTCAAGGTCACTGAGGATTGCACAGATCTTGGCCGAAGACCGTACCAGCTGAAGAAGATACACCGGCGTCGGTTACACAACTTGCTTGATAGAGTTGATTGCGAGATATAGGGTCGGCGCCAGTGGTGTTTTCTCTCCCGATTGAAGTACCTCGCGCGTCCCATTGAGTGAATCGGGCGTATATAGCAGGTGTCTGACAGGTTCGCCCACGTGCTAGTCCAAACACTAGCTCTTCCAGTTGCGGCCTAACAAACTCTTTCGGATTCCCTTCCCGGCAAGTGATATATGGGGTTGCTTTCACCCTGGTTCAGCTTTCAGCGACGAGTTCGGAAGTAGGTCTCACTAGTCACAGATTTCTTCGGCTCGTGTAGATGGCTGATCTCTGGATTGACAACTTCATAAAACCTAAGAAAGCCCGTGTTATTGTAACTTTATGACGCAAGAAGTCGGCTTTTGAGTTTCCACCTATGTCGTACGAACCAGGTCTCTAAAGGTCACTAAGGGATCTCGAGGATTTTCCAAGATGACGTGTCAACTGTACTTACTCCTAGTAGAGAAAATTCCCGCACAATGGTAGCCTAGGAAAGTTGATGTACAAAATTAGCTATCCTTCTGTTCGAGGCCGTTTGAGAAGGAGCCGAATGGATAGGGTAAGAGGCGATCGGTGTTGGCGTTCGGTTAACAATACGTAAGTGGAGAGGCTCCGCATACAGAAAACTAATTGATGGGTTTGGCTGTCCCTGGAGGAGCGTCCCTGGAGGAGGATTTTGCGTACGATGCGCCTGGCATTGACAGGCGACTTGTTTCGCGTAACAGTCAAGCATGTCAGTGTCTTAGGTGACGATTATGGCCACTACGGTCGGTACAATTATCCGGATGCGGAAAGGCGTGTGCAGCCGACCCAGGATTTGGTGCGCCCTTTTTGAACGTGCTTACTGGAAGGACGACAACGACCTAAGAGTGGATTGTTGCTCTGTCCACCTATTGCATCCTGAAAGTACAACAATAGAAAACGGCCTTGGTAGCTGGTCTATGAAGATGGACTAAGATTGCCAAGGAATAAGAGGGCTCGCGAAGTAGATCCTGTTGGAGGCTTCATACCTGAGCTTCGTCCGTCATTGGCGTAGTTGACTTAAGGTTAAATTAATCTACGCATGCGTGGCTTCTTACTGTATACCTTGTTAAAAATTCTATTCTAAAAGCCGCTTTCGTAGGTGTGTATACCATACTTGCTGTATCTGCCTTTGCCTTCACGCCAGATTTATTAAAAGAGTCCACCAAATATAGAAAGCCAGAAATGCTTCCCAAATCACCTTTGACTGAAGCCTTCCGTTTGTTTACTTTTCAAACGTGACGAAAACCTAACAAAATTCGAAGCCGTCTGTAACGAAAGCCAGTTCGAATATGGTCTCCGATGACCACGCTGTTGAGGAATAGCCGTTTCAGAATGTCGACTACCTAACTAATGAGTGGGATATACAAGACATCTGGGTGTTAAGACGATATGTCCTGAGAAAGGAGAAGGATTACAGGAAAAGAATGAGGCTTGAGAACGCGCTACATCATGGGCGAAATTACATTATCAGTTGCGTACCATATCAGCTGGGTCGCTGGTCTGGTAAGTGGTGATTTTTTTCCTCACAAATAGAGCCAATTGTTTCCGGACTAAATACTGCAGATGCTCACAGCTACCAGGGAGAAAGACAGCGATGTTACTTGGCTCTACGGTCCATGGAAACACCGGATTAAATCAGCCATATTTTCTCCTTGGGAATCCGAACGCCGCATCTGCCTAATGAGGCACAAACGGGTTTCCACGAAGCTCGGCATTTCCGAAGATTCAACTCGTCTACTACACTCTCTCACGTGGCCTGACCAGTGTAGGGCCTGTAGGCTATCTGTAAAACGCTATCTGCAAAACAACACATAGCTGGAGCTCGCCGGCAACTGGCAGCGCTGCATTGTTCAAAATGCAAATTAAGGGTACAGCGCCGTTCATTTCCTAAGGTCACCTAAAAAGTGATGGGATGGGCGTCTAGTTGGTCAATGCTGGGCCACTCCGCCCAAAAACGCTCAACCACTGGAATGTCTGCCTCTCATTCGGCGTATTTTTTGATGGACATTGTGCACATTAATCCGTGCAGAGTCAATTTTTGAATGCACAATAACAGTGGACAGCCAAGCATATTTAGTCTAATCTTCTGAACATTCTCTCGTTGATGCACCAGTCGCACGATTTCTACTGGCGCTGACAAACCTGATCGCGCCGGCATCAAGGAACACTCTAGTATGGAGCCTCTCAGTTCAACCGCATTATCTGGAAGCAATCAACAATTGAAGCGCGTAAATTGCTTAAAGGAGTATACTACACGCACTTGAACTGTACAGTGTTAATAGTAGTACTATGAAGCGAGTCATACCTCGGCTATCAATGGCTCTTTCCCCAAGCTAGCTGGAGATAGGCAGCCCTCAACTGTCGTCCATGTGACTCATTTGCGACCAAGGATCGTTTCCTATCTTTCAGCCTACAACCCCCTAAACTCCAGAAATGGGATCGTACAAATCTTGACAGGCCTTGCTTTGGTCGGAAGACAAAATATTGCTATGAGGAATAGCCGCTTGGCAGGCAAGGTAGTTTGGATGAGCCGTAAGTCGTATGCGTTCATATTGGCTCGTGCTTCTCGTAGAGTTCGTACTAAGGTACTATCATTTCGGAAGGGTTACTTCTAGGTAGGGGCCCGAAATATATACTTACCATTAAGCGCCACGCACAAATACAAAGTGGCTGATCTACCCATGCGAAATGCGGAATCTCATCCTTTCTCGCCTTACAGCCAGCCGTCGTCGTCGTCGTCGTAGTAGTAGTATTATTCATACGCTGACCCCTCGCCTTGTATTGATTTTACCACTAAGTAGACCAAAATACGAATCCGTACGTCCAGTGGGTAGTGGTTTATAATCGAGTCTCCTCCGTAAACCACAAACACGTGGCTGGGGACGACGCTTGAAGCTCTGTTGCCTGGCTGGGTGGCCAACCATAGGCCATCTGGTGGTGGCTCTGGGTGCTCATAGTCGCCAACTGCGAGGATCGACTGTGCGCTCAGAGGTCGCGCAATCCGGGCTCATAATCTATTGACCAAAATACGAATCCGTACCGAGTCTAGCGGGTAGTGGTTTATTGTTGAAATCGCTAGCACTAGTAAAGTTCCCGAATCACTAGTGATTCATATGGCAAATCGAAAGTCAATGAAGGTCCGATTCTTCTGAAAGAATGACTATCTAGCTCCTATTTATGCCTTCGATAGGGGTCAGATTTGAGGGTATTCAAATGAGCGAATGCTATCGAATATTCTGCCAAGAGTGGCAGTACTGAATCAATTCGTATGCTTCCAAATCGGGCAAGCGGTACTATAATTCAATATATAATCAACTCCTTGGGCGTTATGCAGGTATCGACTATACCTAATTCTAGTTACATTTGTTCCATTGCAGGAGGGCGAATTTAGAGCCTCGCCTCACAGGCACGATCGTACCATTTCTAGCAGTATCCGAAAAACTCAATTTGTCAATGCGCTTGGAAAAATTTACAGGTGGCCGATCTGACCCGTGGCTCAAAGACAAACAGTTGAAGGAGGCTGGCATCGTCAATTTCCAACAGTAGGTTGCCGTTATGAACGCCAATTGGCGGGGGTCGAGCCATTCACGTGCTGCCGTGTAACTAATCCGAAACCAGGAGGCTGACTGGATTTCCAAAAACTCAACGTCAACAACCACCTCAAACTCACACAGATTGGACTAAAAGCAAAAAAGATCACTTCAACAATGGGATACAACTATTACGGTCTACCAGTTTCAGCTCCTGAGCCTGGCGTTACGCCAACTGTGGCTCTAACTAAGGAGACGAGTAGTTGCAAAGATTCTTGCTACGATGGCAACAACACTAAGCCTCTCAACACCACGGCCCCAGATCATGGAGAGCCTACCCAGGAGAAACCAAATGATTACTACTCTCCTGACAAACGCCCAGACAACAAAACCAAGAATGACGCCGACGCGCCTGACTGCTACCATGGCAAATTCCACCCATGCTGCGACACGTCTTGCCTTGACCACTTGGCTATGCAGGAATATGAGATGAGTGCTGCGGCTAGCCCCGCCCCAAACAGTCAGCCAAACAGTGAGTAGCCGCGTTTTGAGAACGCTATTCAATGTTTACTAACTCACCTCAGCTTATAGTGGAGCTACCGACCACAAGCCATGCAGCCGACATAGCCTCTCTGCCATTAACCGCTACGGCGCTACTCTACAAGCCCTGGGATGTATCTGCCGCGCTTTCATTGCTCTTGGCCAAGAAACCTG
This sequence comes from Scortechinia acanthostroma, assembly GCA_011319215.2. Taxonomy (NCBI): domain Eukaryota; kingdom Fungi; phylum Ascomycota; class Sordariomycetes; order Coronophorales; family Scortechiniaceae; genus Scortechinia; species Scortechinia acanthostroma. The sequence goes on from JAABUG020097661.1 coordinate 39,581, forward strand.
CTGCAAATTTCGCGAGCAGTGCTCTAGGAAGTCATCTACTCGTTCCCTTCGTCGCACTTCGCTGGATTCCTGCGGCAGCAACGGCTCCGTCACTAAGCACCAGGCCGCGCCGAACCATCTTCGCCTACGAAGGGGCTCTAGAGAAATGTCTGTCAAGAAACGGTCCGCAGATGCCTGCGCTGTCTCTTTTTGTTCGAAGGACAAGCCCGCCAAGTGCTCGAAGCCATGCTACTCTGATAGCAAACCTGCCGAGGAACCTTGCCCAAAGAGCAACTGTGCCGCTTCCTGCTGCACGGACGATAAGGCTGTCAAAGAAACTCCAACGAAAAACAAGTGCTCCTGTTCTTGCTGCTCTGAGGACGCGCCCGCCACGGCTCCATCCGTCAAGACCAACTGTGCCAAGTTTTGCAACCCCCTCGGAAAGCCCGTGAAGCTGCTTGCTGCCCAAACTGGACGCCTTGATCCCTGCTGCTCGAAGACTCCCCGTGTCGAAGAATCTCCTCCCAAGGTCGGCTATCCGGGATCTTGCTGTCCCGGAGACCAGCGTGTCAAAGACAGTGACGCCAAGGGCATTTATACAGACTCGTGCTGTTCGAAGGCTAGGCCCCTTGTTGAACTTCCAACTACCGAGTGTGCAGGATCTTGTTGCGGAAAAGCTAAGAACATGATCACCAAAGAGCCCTCCAAGGTCGCCTCCTCTGGCCCTTGCTACAAGCCACTGAAGCAGGGTATCCTGAAGACTCCAAAGACTAGTTGCGCGGACCTGCGCTGCACAGAACAGCAGCCAGTCAGCTCTAAAGGCTCTTGCACCAACACTTGCTGCTCCTCTGCTATACCTAATCCTGATTTAGAGATTAAGGAAGCCCTAATACAGGCTATCACCAACATAGAGAATTAGGGTACCAGCAAGGAACATATTATTCTCAGCATTTCTGGCATGACTTGTACTGGTTGTGAGATAAAGCTTAACTAGACTCTTATTACTCTTCCCACCATCAGAGACGTGAAAATAAGTCTGGTTCTCTCATGAGCTGAGTTTAATATTAATCTTAGCCTTAGCTCAGTGGAGGAAGTTATGAAACATCTAGAATAAATAACTAAATTTAAGTGTAAAAGAGTCCAGAACCAGGGATCTAGCTTAGATCTTATTATCCCAGATAAGCCCTCAAAATTCATTAGTCAGACATGGCCTAATAGAGTTATTGATATAACACCTATAGATAAGCAGACCATGCAAGTTACATTTAATCTGAAGATTATGGGAGCTTAAGACCTCACTAAGAAGATTTGGGGTCCACCTATTAAACTTGCTCCTCCATGCAGTAACCCTTCATTAAAGGCTAGCAGTAAGCATATCTATTATGTTAGATATATAATGCTTCTCTCTGTAATCTTAATAATTCTAGTCCTAGTCATGGCATGGGCTCTGCTTCCTAAGAGGGAGGTAGTATATTCCTTAGCTTTACTTATATTAGCTATAATTATTCAAGTTATCATAGCAGGACCTTTCTATCCTAAGGTGCTAAAGGCTCTTATTTTCTTAAGGGTTATTAAGATAGATCTATTAATCATCTTAAGCACTAGTGCTGTGTATATCTTCTCAGTAGTCTCCTTTAGGTATCTTATTACAGAGAAGCCCCTTTTAACTAGTTAATTTTTTGAAATAAGCACTCTCTTAGTCACCTTAATCATAGTTAGTTAATAGGTTGCCACTCTCACCTATCAGAGAGCTATTAAATCTATTTCTATCTAGTTACTCTAGATATTAGCAGCTATTCTTATTAACAAAGCAAGCAGAACAGAACATAAGATTAACATCTAACTTCTTTAATATAGTAACACCTTCAAAGTTCTCCCTAATACTAGAATCCTAACTAATGGCACTATTATCAATAGGTTATCTAAGGTTGACAAGTCTATACTCACTAGTGAATCTAGACTAGTGGAGAAATATCCCATATCTATAGTGATTACTAGGTCTATTAATAGACCTGGAGTTATGACTGTTCAACTAAATCATTTACCTAGTGATAATACTATTAATGCTATTACTGTGATGGTTAATGAGGCTAAACTATCAAAACCTAAGCTACAGGATCTCACAGACTAGGTAGCATCCTACTTCATCCTAGTTATAGTAACACTGACCATCATTATATTCATTATCTAGGTTGCAGTAGGCATGACTGTTCATGGATATAATGGATCTAAAGCTATAATTTAGGCCATCACCTATGCTATTACCATCCTCATCATGTCTTACCCCTGCACTATTAGACTAGCTGTTCCTATGATTATTATGATTATTAGTAGAAGCATAGCAGAGAGGGGTATCATCTTCAAGTCAGCAGATACTATTAAAGTAGCTCATAAGACATCACACATTGTGTTTAATAAGACTGGGACCTTAACTCAGGGAAAGCTTTCTATTATTATAAAGGACTACATTAATAAGGATAAGCTTCTGCTTCTTCTAGGCCTTATTAAAAACAGTTAATACCTAGTCTTAGTTTCTATGGCTACTCACCTTAAGGGTACTGGAGTTATGGCTTCAACTATCCCTAAGCCTAAGAGCCTTACTAGTAAAGGTATCAAAACTACCTTAGGTAGCTAGAGACTTTAAGCAGGCAATTCTCACTGGCTAGGTTTATCTGAATATAGACTTATTTAACTAATGCTTGCTTAAGGGTATACTATCTTCTGCTTTACTATTAATAATACAGTGCAGGCGGTCTTTAGTCTTAAAGATAAGCTTTAACCTAATACTGCAGGGATAATTAAGACCTTATAGAAGTATGGTGTCTTAATATATATAGTCTCTAGTAATGATGATAAAGCTATTCAGACTTTGGTGTCCATACTTAGCATTCCTAGAGATAATATATGTTCTTGAAGCTTGCTTACTAATAAGAAGGACTACATCCAGACACTCCTAGGTACTGGTGCAGATCGCAAGAAACCTATTATTATTTTCTATAGTAATAGTATGAATAATGCTGCTACTCTTGCACAGGCTACAATCAGCATCCACATGAATAAAGGCACAGATATTGTGTAATCTACTGCAGATGTGGTTCTCATGCGGCCTTCTCTGGCAGGCATTAACTCTATAATGAATATTAGTCAGAAATCTGTCAACCATATTAAGTTCAACTTTGCATGGAGCTTCATATATAATACCTTTGTAATCCTCCTTACTGCAGGTGCCTTTGTCAATATGAGAATTCCCCCAGAGTTTGCGGGACTAGGAGAGTTAGTGAGTATATTACCAGTCATTGCTGCTGTAGTGCTTCTGCGCTGGTCAAAGATTTAGGCATAGAGCACCATCATTACACAAGTAACAACAGCTGAAAGTGCCACAAACTCTCTTTGATGTCCGACTGGAATCGTCGTTTTAGAGTGGATGTGATAGCTCCTGTCATATTAGGTTCGAATCACAATTGCAGAATGCTGCAATCCTGTCGTTATCGACAGTCTGCTTTAGTATCACGGAGGACTCCTCGAAGGAAGCCTACACTCAATCCTCTCCGTTCTCCGTGTTCTGTTCGATGGGGCGTACTCGTTAACAATCACGACTTTTGGACGGAATCAGTCGTAGAGGGGACCGGGTGAAGGGGTTTGCAGATCCTCATCTGAGCTTCATTCTCACCGCTTAGTACGGATACTTATACAACTATTTCCAGCTCCCATTCGTGATTGGTGGCGATCTCCGGCAAATTTCCCTAGCCAAGATTTAATAAATCCTCTTATAACCGTAATCCACACTTTATAGCATTAGGAAATTGGCAGTACACACGTATCCGTGCCATACGCACCGGAATCGTAGATTGCACCGGAATCATAGATTTCTCATTAAAACCATGATTTTGAAGCCACACTAGGTGTTATCTATATAAAAAAACCACTATTATCACTAGCTGCCTCTGCTGATGCATTTGATACCTTATTCTCTTGTGTAGGTGCTGCTGGTGGCAGGTATCCATGCACTTTCTCCCATTGCTTCTATAAACATCTCTCTTGCGCAGCAGTATCTTTGACCTTCCTAGAAGCAATTGACCAGTTTACATCCCGTGCTGTTAATATACCAGACTAGATGAGCGGCTTAACATGCCACTTAGTATATTAACGCCGTAGAGGGGCCTGCGCGGCCCTAATTTAACCCACAGTTTCAGTTAGCATAGCCAGGTTCTCAGTAATAATTTAACTATGTTTAAATATCTGGTCAAGATTCCGCTGTAGCTTTAGTATAAGAAGATCAGCATGCTTAGATAGCTTTGCCTAATTCTTCTCAAGGGCCTGAATTGTTGCTGGAGGTGAGATATCAACACTAGATGAAGAAGGTAGCATAGAGGAGTAGTCTCATAGAGATTAGGCACATAGATATCTGGGATTTGCTCCCATAATTGGATACTAAGATCATCAGCTATCTTACTATTAACTGGCCAGATTCCACGATCCTTGAAGGCCTCACAGATGATCTGTTGGTTAAAAGCCTTCTCTCCTACCAGTCCAATCGCCCATAAGAATTCTGACTTCCCTACTGGCTCACCAGCCCAGTAAGATAGCTCATTATTTATACACTAGAAGTGTTGCTTATAGCTCAAGAATGGCTTGCCATCTAATAGCTAGCAAAGATGTGTTATATGAGGAAGGAATGCAAAGGGTATAATGCCATTATCTTCGCATGTTTGTAGGAATTTAATGGTAAGGTGGGAGCCATAATCATTAAATATAAGTATCTGTTTCTCTCCCTTCTTCGTACGCTCATTTGTTGCCTTGATAAAGTCTTGAAGCCATTAAAGAGCTAGTTCATCCAATATCCAGCCGTAAGGAGACGTTGCTATATATCTAGTGGTAAGGCCTTGCTCTCATTAAAGTATGATTCCATGAAGATCACATTGCTTTTAGGAAGTAAGAAAGGTTAGAAAAGAATGGTTTAAAAGGGTAGGAGCTTGCCTTTAAAGATAAACAATGGATCCATTTGCCATCCATCTGCAGCTATATATTTAATAGCTGTGATATTCTCTCCTCTTTCAGGTTTGCAAGATCAGGGGCACTTTTTAAACCAATACCTTCCTATATCTGCCTTCACCAGGTTGGAAGCTACATTTATCAAAGTTATATATTAACTGTGCTGGTGTATCCTTTTTAGTAACATTTGCAAGCAGATTATACTAATATCAATTTAGGATAAGCCAAGACAGTTCCTCGTTAGTTACGTTATGCGCTAGGTAATTACATCAGCCGGCAATGACAACGGGTTGATCTTAGGTAGAAAACTGCTGAACCGAACACGAGTGATAAACGTGCTATCGTGCTACGAAGCGGAAGGGTCTGGAAATATTCTGGTTTCCATTGTTGACAAGATCCATGCTCATGGATATAATAACATTGATAAATGAGTACAGCCGGCTCAGACAAATATTTAATCCCGGTGCGGGTAATAGAGCTTGCTGCAAAGACCAAGCGGGGTGAGAACAGATACAACGCCCCAAAAGCGGTCGCAAGTCCTCTCACTCGAGTGCCATGAAATAGGGCTTAATAAAAACGATGATGTGGCTGATTCGATTTCTTAGGGACTTCGTACTAACTGCGCCCTTTTACGCGGAACACCACAGGACTGGAGCGGGCTTTAGATCTCTACTGGTTGGAAACCCCGCCTCCTCGCTGTCTGGTATCGTAACGACACTTAGTGACATGCACTGTGAGAGTGTGAACACGTTCGCTGTTTGGCTCGACTGTTGCACCAGCTCAATCCCTTTCGGCACCGGGTTATCGAACTGCAATGCCGGTGTATCCATCGCACAGGTGTCCTAAAACGTGCAATAAATAAGGACCCTTACAGAAGGTCCAAGGAGAGCGCTGGTAGAGCCATCGCTGGACACATGATGATTCTATTGAAGAGATTAAACTGAAAGCACTCCCGGGATGATCTGGTACCAGGTATATGTTCAGCGGCATGTAACATGCCGCATGTTCATGACAATGATTCAGTCCTGATAGAAATTACGGTTTTGATTCATACACATCGGCCGTCTTGATACTTCAACCGGGAAAGGAATTGCAGGCGCCCCGGCCTAAATGACAGCCAATGGCTGGCGAATTAGGAAATACCTTCAGTGTGGTGGCAGGAGCTCCGGTGTACGAGGCAATGACGAGCAAATGTTGTGAACCGTATTTGCCCGTATTCCCGGGAAGCCGTCGCGCAAATCACTTTCTCGCCTCGCTGTTCAATATATAGCGGACAGGTGGGATAATCTTTCGTATAATGAAGGAACGCGAATTTGGCCTTGAAGTGGGTTGTGCGACGGAAAGCCACCGTTTCCAATGAGCGGCTCTCCCTGACGTGCAACTTGCCGGGCTTACCAGGAACTAGACCTTCCCAACCTGGGTCAAAAAAATCTGGATTGGTCTGCTAGTACATCTTGTCAAACACATAAGGGCTGTATATCGCCGAGTGCAACCTCAAATGAGGCCTTATCCGCACGGGCGCAATTATCTCAGCTTTCGCCCAAGCACTGTATACTGACGCTGGCGATTTGCAGTGGGCTACGATTGCGGTGCAAACATGGTCGACGCAGCCTTATGCACAGTCACGGAAGGGGGGAGTCTCCACTGTGAAGCGAATGTACTGAGTCGTTCAACCCTAAAGTATCATCCGACGATGGAACTGGCGTAACGGTTTCCGCATGACAGGGCAGACGGTAGTGTAGGAGGGGGCTTGTGTGCCAACCGTGACGGAAACACCCGGTGCGAAGGATGTCCAATCAAATGGCAGATCAGTGAGACCAGCAGGGCCCCAGAAAAAATCAGTAGGGAGCGAAAACATGTTCGATTCATTTGGTTCTTCAACAGCCATGCTGGGGAATAACGAGTCCGAACTACTCGTCATCGTCCACTCAAAAGGGATGCTGTTGAGGCCTGATGGGGCTGCCACAGTGGTTACGAAATTTTCATTCGAGTTCCCCCAGGTAGTTGAAGACGTGGCAGTAAACGGACCAGTGAAGGCAGAAAAATCGGGCTGAAGTGGTGACGCCTCCCTCCATTGTTGCAACGAATGATCATCTGGCTGGAAAGTGTTCAGATTTGACGGGAAATAATCATCCACCGTTGAACCGCCAAAGATGATTTGAGCATCGCCATTGGAGGGCACGGGCTGAGCTAAATTAAGATAGTCCTTAAGCGTTGAACTAGTGTACGAAGAAGGTGTGTATGACATCACGCGACCCAGAGGAAGGCCGTTGGGTTCGTGGCCCAAATTGTTACTGTCATCCTGTGATATCGTGACCGAACTTCTTGCATTTGTCGGCTCGGACCCGGCAGGCTGCTGAGACGCAGCTAGTCCCGCCTCTCGAGAAGGACTTCGAGAGTGCTCTTTCTTCAGCGCACAAATGCACCGCTGTCCGTGAGCGCAGCGACATCGTCCGCCAAATTTTGCTATGGACACATATCAGATTAGTGTTGCAGGCTTAGTACGGGACCCCACCCTTAAGATTTAGTTCACCGGAAGGATGCTGCCCAGATTCATCGCTATCATCCTTACCACACTCGCACTTGGTGTGAGTCGACCGTGACTTCCGCAGGCCGCGACAGTGAGCACATTGAGTAATCGGCCGGCCTTTTTTATTAATACGGATCAAGGGTCGGTCAAAACTTATAGTCAGCTATCTCAACGGAAGCATACTTTAGTATGCCTCACTTACCGTTGTGGCGACAGCTGCTGATGCTGTGACCTTTGATGCAAGCTTCGCAAGCTTCGCAAGCCCATTTCTCGCCGTCAATTAACACCATTTTCCTGTCGAAGCAGATCATGCACACCATCCAGTTGTTTATATGTTATGAAAGGACAACAAAATACAGCAGAGCGAGCGAGGATAGGTAAAGGAAGTGAGGCCAACACTCGCTTGGCGACACCATTAATGGGTGGCGTTGGGAAGAGCTAAAACTTGGATCAGAATTTGGCCAGGAGGCAACGGGCAGTCAAAAGAGGGGTGGGTATATAACGTATGGCAGGTTTCGGCGGAGTGGCGGTCTTCTTGTGGACCAATGAGATGAGCTTATGCGCGAAGGAAAAATGACAAGAAGTCTTGCACTACTGGCATTTACATGTTTAGCTGATCCTGTTACGTAGAACTGTTGTAAAAGTTTTCAAGTCTGTCATATTGAACGTGTTTTTCCCTAGCCGGTGGTGTCGCGAAAAGTAGAAGCAATTTCGAGCCAATGCTAGTCAGAGCGCCTTTGAGGAGGCACGTAAAACAGGCCCCTCGATCTGGATTGGATGACTGTGTCCCCATCGTGACTCAACTGCCGCAACGACACCTTGCATAAGATGTTGACGAGTTATCAGGTAGAACGAGAAGGAGCACTCCAAAGGGTGCACGGAGCGTGGAAAATGGTACAGAAGGAGGTCAGGATATACTCCCCAAAGTGTTTGGTTAATTTATGCTCAGGCTTACCTAGGCACCTGCCTTGCACGACAACCATCATCGCAACGA
>JAABUG020097772.1:0-47558 GCA_011319215.2 Scortechinia acanthostroma
GCGAGAATGCCGGCGACTGCGGGGCGCTCAGCCTAGACCCGGCTTCAGTCCCGGACTCCCTGGAGCATCTGATTCTTCCCTGCAGCGGTTTGCTTATTATGGTATGTATATGGCAGCTTATTTGTCACTGTCGTGGTCATGCAGACGAGGTGCACCTCAGTAGAATTGCAAAAATGCAGAGATGTGGTGGTAGGGGTTCAACAGGCGCCCAATCTGCAGATGCGGCATTGAGCCCTCGCAGCAAAGTAAACTTGTACAACGTTAAAGGTGGAAATCATGATGATGATCGCCATGATTACAAAACAAATGCTAAAGTCACTCGGCTAATGCATGTCTGGACCGAATTGAGGTGGATGATGATGAAGTCGATAGGTGGAGAAGAAGAAGAAGAAGGGAAAAGAAACCGCTCAGGTATTCTCGAGTCTCGACAAATCACCTGTTACGCCGTTTGCCATAGACACATCACAACACTCTACAAGCATCTTCTTTCTACACGACAGCATGCAGATGCAATGGCAATCTGCAGCACATGCAGACAAACAAACGAAGAATATTCAAACCTCCTGACTCGGGAACAAAAACTCAAATCCAAAATAAGCGAAGCAAAAGCAAGACCCCAGCCAAGACCCGCTGGCGTCTCGCCCTGAAACTCTTAGAGTCTCATCATCCCCAATGGCGTTGCCGACTGCTATATTTATCAACAATAGATTAATATTACTTGCTCTATGACTCCAGGGCCAGGTACCCATCTACTTCAGTCTCCGTGGCCATCGTCCAACAAGCAACGGACAATGACAATGATCAAGAACAAGACCCTGTTCTATTCTTCACCACAGCCGCCATCAGCTCGAACTCGCATGATCCTCTCATCCAATGAATCGTTCTTTTCTGCAGACCTCTGAGCAGAGCCAGGGTCAGGGACAGGGTCACATCCACACGGGATCCTACAGACAGAGTGAAGTCGAAGTCAAGATCAAAAGCCCGAGTATCCGTAATAGTATCACAATCAATATATCCCGCCGAGGCACGATCAAACCCAACCCTCGTTTCTATCACGAGTCCATACTCAGGATAGACCATCTAGGTACCCTACTAGACTCGTAGACTCGTAGTACTGTAGTACCTACTAGTACAGCCTCGGAGCGTCGCATTTGGAATCATACAGCAGCCACTTATGTATGCAAGACGGAGCTCTAGCTTGGTCAAGTCTAGCTGTTGCTAGGGGCTACTACCGTAGCTACCCTAGCGGTACGGAGCACTACTGTGCTGGTGCTACCTGACTCCTACCCCAGGGGATCAGAGTAGAAGAATTTCTCCCTGGAGAGGGTCAAGTGTCAGTGCTCTATCACTGACGGATGGGCCAGTCGACTCCATAGCGCGGACTACGGACTAGATAGTACTCCCTACTCTAGCAGGTACTGATCAGCGAGCGCTTCTGTCTTCCTGTACTCTGAGCAATATCTCGAGTTCGAGTTCGAAGACTCTTCCAGGCGTCGACGGTGTCCTTGGCAATGTCGCACATGCCTACTGTCGGCACTCGGCAGAATCCGTCCTAGATTATTTCTATGCGACTATTGCCTGACCTCTGAAAGTCTAGGAACTATGAGGGAATGCTTGGAGCCGGTTTCTGCAGGACAAGCCTGTACATAAGTAAATGTGAAGATTTCCACTTCGAAGTGCCGAATGGTCTCTCGTCATAATGAGTTACAAGGACTCCAAGGAGCAATCAGAAGCGAGGAACTTTTTGAATCTGTTTTTGAATTGCTTGTGTATGACTCTTACATGACTGGTATAACATCATAGAACGAAAAGAAGCGTTAACAAATGAAAAAGAATCCCGAATTCATGAGGTATTGCTCGCGCCGTAAAAGTAAAAAACCCAAAGTAGGCAAAAGAGTAGATCTCAGATCTACATGGAAGCTTGACAGTGAAATGAACCAGACGCCACAACTCAAGAGGCATCAACTTTTGGTCCTCGAACATGTATCCATAGTACAGCTCCCGTGACCATAAATGATCATGTTTGGGCTCAGATGCATCAGAGCAACAACTCTGACCCGCTAGATCAATCAAACTCGTTTATGTGTAAACAAGCCCACAGCGCAACATCTAAGGACCTGCTAGACGAAGTCTATGCTGTGACACAGACAGCAAATAACAGAACTCAACAGTTGCGGCTCAACATGTGGCATTGCAAGATTAGAAAGGAATCTGAGTGCGCCGATGGGCATCCATGAGCTTCCGTCGCACAGCCTCACCGCCGGCATACCCGCTAGCCTTGCGTTTCCGAGTAGGAGTGCGCTGGTCTGCATGCTTGGCATGACGGAAGACGCTGGCAGGCCGAGACGGCGAATTGGCAGGCATGAACTCGCGGTGCTGGGGCAAACGCAACAGGGCCTGGTATCTGTTGTGGTTCCGACGGAAGGCCGTCACAATGCCACGATCCAGATGGTTCAGGAAGCGTTCAGCACTGTTGCTTTGTTCTCCACGGTTAGGGGTTGGAGTAGCGGTTACGACTGCCATGGATGCCGTGGCCATTGGCGAAGCAATCACGTCTTCGTCATATGCCTTGCCCATCTCCTCGTCGGAGGAGCCGTCTCCAAAGTCGATGAAATCCTCTACATTCAAGGCGGCTTCCGGATCATCATCGTCATCGTCGTCATCCTCAAAGGAACTATCAATAGCAAAATCACGAGATGGGTAAAATGCCTCCGGAGGACCCATGACTTGACCACCCGGGGCAATGTCGTTTCCAAGCGCCGTCATCATCAGATTAGCACTAGATGCCAACATCGGACTAAGGTCGTGACGGTTCGGCGAGACCAGAGCATCAGTGTCGCTCTCGTCTATCAGGTGCATAGTAGTGGCACGCGGGCTATTATTTGCAGTGCCGCAAATACTGTTGGTGGCAGACTCAAGCCAGTCATGGCGGGATGAGGCATAGGCTGGAATGATCACAAGATGTTTCCCAGTACAGTCGACCAAGGCCACCGGTTTGTGGGGGTCTGCAACAAAAGTACCCAAGATTGGACCGCGCCGGCGAGTAGGGGGTTGGCTTTTGTTCTCGTCGGCGGGAGGCAGAGAGGCGGAGGAATCGCGGCGGAGAATGGAGCGGGGATGGGTGATTGTTGCGGGTGGCGGGAGGTCTTCATCTGTGGTCTCGCCATCATCGGCTTCAAACAGGTCAGCAGGACGATTAAGGTACAAGTCCAGGTACGTTGCATACTCTCATAGCCACTCGACTCCGATCCCTCGGAAACGGCGTCAGACTCGACGTGGTAAATGTTCGAATGGCCATAGTCCGACTCAGCGAACAACTCATCGGACTGACGACGGCGGCCGCTGTAGTTCTCGTTGTCGTTTTCAATCATACGACGGAGTTGAGGATCGAGACTGTCCTGTTGCAAGAAATCACTCGGGATCTCATCCTCTGTATGCGAGTCGCTATCCGAGGAGGAATCGGAATCTTCTTCGAAATGAACACGCCTAGGCATGGGTGTCTCTGCAGCTGCCTCGCTAGCGAAGTCAGTCTCGCCAAAGGTTTCCATGGCACTATAGAGCTGTTCCTCATCAAAGAACGAGGCAGCGGAAAGAAGCAGGTGATCTTCAAAAGTGTTGGTACCGGCCAAATCGAGCTCAGACACGGTGGAAGTCTTGAAAACGCCGTCGACCTCGTGCTCGTCCTCTGATTCGACAATCAGCAGTTCTTCCAATATCTCAACATCCTGGTCTTCATCATCTCCGTCACTGATATCGTCCACAGCAGCGTATACATCGTCCGAGCTCTCATACGAGTCACTTTCGTCGCTGCTTCGTTGACCGTCATAGCCATCATCGTCGGAAAGCCTCAATCTTTTTCGGCCTGTAGACTTGATGCCCGACTTATGGGCCTTGTCACGGCGACCATAAGACGGGCCACGAACAGCTGGCTGTTCCTTTTCATCATCAGCGTCCTCTTCTGATTCATTGGCATCGTCACTGAGAGCCTCGATAGATGAGACGGAGGAAACGCTGGAGATCGACGAGCTCGAAGCTCTTCGTCTATGGTCAGTAGTAAAGGAGCTGAGAGGGAGAGATTTGTTGGACCGCCGTGACGACGAGCTGGCAGACTTGGAGTCCAGGTGCTTAATGTTGAGCGCACGGCTATCTTTGACAACACCCTTGGGTGATTTGTGGGATTTAGTTTGCGTCATTGTGTTGGGAACAATCGAATTGTTTGTGTTTTAATTGAAGTAGCTCGTCCGGTTTTAGTTCTTGTATTGGGCTTTGGGTTTCCGCGGCCTGGGTGTTGACAAAGTTTGATATCCGTTATGGGTGGATCAATTGCGTCAGAGACTCCAAGAGACTGGAGGATCGAGATTCGAAAACGGGAGGGAGGGGAGGAAGGTAAAGTTTCAACCGTCGATTCGTAGGTGTCGTTTCAGATGAAGAAAGGGTGGTTCGTTATCGTAAATGGAGATTCGAGAGGAGGATGGGTAGACGTTGTGACGGACGACAAGGGGTGGGAGGAGGGGGGAGGACGAAGACTTTTCGCTGACCACAAAAGCACCTCAAGCCCTCAACGGACGTCAAAAGTGCTTCCTCTGTGAATGTGATAAGGGGCAATTTCGACGCTTTCACACAGTTTGCGTCGAAAGAGAAACAGATATCGTCAAGTCAAATTGGGAGTTACTCGGAGCTGCTGGACTGAGGAGCATAGAACATGCCCCCCAGTGAGTGATCTACAGCTCAACGGAAGCCATTCTGGCACTGAAACCTTGACGAAATCTGGTATATGATGGTCTGAGTGTTTTAAAGGATTTGAAAAATAGATGGTAAAAGCGCGGTGTTGGTGGTTGAAACGGGGTGAATTGGATGAAGGGAAAAGAAGGATCATAGAAGAGGAGGCCGTACTAGGCACTAAGGAGGAGCCGTACCCGACTGCTGGGAGGGCGGGCGGCTGTTACAGGCATACAGCGCAAAACACAGAGACAGACTGCAGTGGACTGCTGGGGCGGACCAATTTTTCCAACTGCAGTGGGGCTTTAATAACCAGATTGGGACTCTGCGTGTTGATTGGATACAAGCTTTACTTTAATCAATATCTATTGGTCGGCCGAAGCTCACCGCATTTTCCGCTCTTCAGTTCTTTTTCCTCCTCCCTCATTTTTTTTGCCAGCAATTTTCTAATCATCCAAGAGCCAATCATTGTTCAGATACTAGGTACAAAAGCCTGAATGAGGGACGATGAGACTTCAGTCCAGGAATAATACAACTGTGCTGAATGGACGACTCGGTTAGTCCTTGACGTCAATATCGAGTCACGATGAGTAGGTCAAGTCTTTTTGACTCATTTACTAGGTAGAGAACAATAGAACCGCTCGATAAGATTCAGATAACAGCCTGGTGTATGCGCAGAGCATGTGTAAGGCACATCCTCAAACTGGTGGTGTTAGCAGGTCGGATACATTAGACTGCAGATGGCATGAATATTTCAGAGAACATTAACGTCCACATGCAAACTAAAAGTTGACAGCAAAGAGGTGGTAATCCTGAATCATGACAAGGTTATGGTAGTGCTCCCGTCCAATAGACCATCAGTAAACCATATTTGGAGTGGGCTAACAAGTTGGGTGACTCACTTGATGATTCGAGACCGAATCTGCTGGCCAAGTCATTATTATGACTATTATGACTATTATTGATTCGTGTCAAGGATCAACCCGTGCATCAGAAATCAGAACACACAGTTAGGATATAGCGACCCCATTACCTGCAAAAGAGACGACTATGCGAATATTTGCGATACCTAAAGGCTAGATGAAGCCGGAAGAAAAAAGGCCTGACAAAAGAGACACGCGCCCCCGATGCGAGGGTCAACCAAAGCCCAGGGTGCTAATTGATCTGTGTTCTACGAGAGGTACAGAGTATGCAAAACAGCATCATTGATCCCGCCAAAAGTTCCTCTTAGAAATGATCTATCAGATCTGAGTCTCTGGCTGAATCGTATGTTCCGTCGCACCTCAAGCACTTGAAAGCATTACCTCTCTATTCAACGAGATTCTGCTCCGGCCGCAGGCTTGCTAGTTGCTTTGCCTAATACTGTAGACTCCAAGTAATGTGGCTAGGCACTGCCTATGCAGACTTGCAGGTACGATCCGGTCTGAACTAGGTACCTACCTTAAGTATTGCTTCCTCCATCAATTTTGCGGCCATTGGCCAAGTTACCGCTGGTCAACTATCGTCCAGTATCTATATACCCAACTTCTCACGGGAATTTCGACCTTCTCAGGCGTTAACCTAATAGGTTCTCTGTCTCTAGGCAATTCTGATATCACTGGAGTCCCTGAACTGACAGTTGTCCACTTCCTGCCGCTCTGCCTCATCTTAATAGGCGGGAAGACTCTTCTCCTCTGTTCCCCACAGCAGTGGCAACAGCGGAAATGCAGAACAGGATAGAGAAGATACACTCATACAGAAGCAGAGAATGATAAGAGGCGTAAGAATAATCTCCGCCGTCTTACAGATCGCAGGTCGGGTTGGGGCGGCCATCGACATGCATATTGAACTTTGATGGTATTGGTTCAAAAGAGCGGTAAAGGGACAGCTGCTGCAAGAGATCAAACACAGTCGCTGTATGCAGTAGATAGATACATAGACACTTGGCTCTGCGGGATAGACACCGAATATTTACGTATTAGTAGCTACTAGTACTAAATTTAAGCTCGGGACTGTCTCCACGGACCTTGCTGTTGGAATTGGGACTTTTGTCTGCCTTCTGCATTTTGATTTTGGTTTGCGTTTCGTTTCCGTAGCCTACATGGCATTGTATACCCATAAATCTGACGCGTTTGGCAACGTTGTCTGACGTATCTCCATGAGCTTTTGTAAATGCCGATGGCAATGACCTTGACTCTAGATAGACAAGTTTACATTGAAGTAGCCATGGATTGACCAAAAAAAAAGACATGACCAGTGCCGGGCTCGATCCGGCGACCTTATCCGTGTTAAGGATACGTGATAACCAACTACACCAACCGGCCAATTGTTGAGAACAATGTGAACAACAATTGTTATACAACTCTGTACTAGATAGAAGACAGAGGTGTCTACACTTAGGAAACCTTTTGAACCTTGTAGTATCTTAAAGTCTAAGGGTCGCATGAGCAATACGGCATCAACGAAGCAGAAGTAATCTTTTCCACACACATTGGATGTCCACAAGGTTCCATCACCCCAAGGAGATAGCACGGAGATTCGACAGATTGTGAAGAACTTACATTCTTGTTATTCTGGACAAGCATTTCATATTGTTGTCCCAGAGCAGTTATATTATCAAAGGGGCAAACAGGACAAGGGAACTCTTGTATATAAAGCCCTCAATCCCCAGACATATACCGACATCTGACAATACTGTTCGAACCATTCGAACCACCATACTCCATCCCCAGCCCTTCAGAATACCCCCGTCCGCTCGGACGTGTATGCGCTACAAATTATGCTGAAGTGAAACCGGAGAAATTCTTGGGTTCTGTGACGAAAGAAAAGATACGTCCAGGTTGTTAGGCAGACGGCAGATGAGATTTATGAGCATGCGGGTAACTCTAGTCGGTGCCAGGTGGTAGCAACAGGTCAAGTTGTCCGCAGGTATTGAACGGTCCATCATCGACTCGCTTGTTGCTTTTTTGGCCCATATATCAAAATGAGGTAGCTAATTCAATGATTGGCCGGTTGGTGTAGTTGGTTATCACGTATCCTTAACACGGATAAGGTCGCCGGATCGAGCCCGGCACTGGTCATTGCTTTTTATTTTTCCTTCCTGTCCTAGGTCGTTGTACTATCATGTAGATACTATGTAGGATCTTTTTATTGTCATGTATGATATTGTAGGATGCGAGATTTGATTTTCCTGCTTGATGCAATAGCGCCCTGACACTGTTAGAAGTGCGCTGATCTACATCTTAATGTATCGTCCCCATTCCCAACCACAAGCTATGACTCAACACCATTATCTTATGAGTCGATATGAGTATAATTTGGTGTAGGGGCAGTTAACCCTCGTAACTCTTCCCAGTTTCTGTAGCCATTCAGTAAACATTCTATCACATAGGCGAGCATATGCCAGTCGGAATAAGGTAGGTATTAAGAAGTATTGGCTATTGCCCACTAAGTCCCGTGGAGGTTTATTCCTAAGGATGGTTGAATCACTTGGGAGATATGGTGTCTTTGATGTCCTTCAGGCATAACCTCTCTACGCGCATCCATGAGTTAGATACAAACTGGTTTGCGGTAATCAGCAGTCGAGTAAGCGGGCACCACCCTGCACGTACATCACCTATACACCATTTTCCCTGTTGGTATGATACTGCTCCATTACAGATCTGTGTTCATTCCAGCCCTGTCCTGTCAGACAATATGTTGAACGGGCTCATTACCAGATCTAGAACGGCGAAGTATCAAGAAAAGGGCTTTGAAGATAATTAAGAGGCTATACGTCCTTTTGCACCTCCATTCGTTGGACCACGCTACAAGCCTAGAGGGTTTTCGAATCCGCGCCGCAATTGGAGACACGAGGTCAAGTTCTCATTGAGTGGAAAAGAAACACTAGGTAGCTACCTGGATTGAGATTGCTTTTATTTGATGGGGTAGAAAAAAATGAAGCAAAAAATAATGACCAGTGCCGGGCTCGATCCGGCGACCTTATCCGTGTTAAGGATACGTGATAACCAACTACACCAACCGGCCAGTTGTTCAGGGAAATTTGACCCTTTCGTTCTACGAGTGCTGACTTGGAGTAAGAGTGACTGGCTCTCCTCCAGTAGAGTAATGAAAGAAGTGACAAAACACAAATCCTACGCGCTATCCAAAAAGAAATTTGAATGCCCATATGGGCTTGTGGAGAACGTATAGATCATTCAAAAGAACAGGTTATAGAATAAAAAAAAGATTGACCAGTGCCGGGCTCGACGGCGACCTCATCGGTGTTAACGATGCGAGATAACCAGCTACTCCAACCGGCCAGATGTTAAGGCCTAAGTGTAATTTCCTATACATAAGCCTATTCCGACGGTATTTCCTGGATGTAGTAGCGAACTGTGTATAGTCAGGAAACAGAGGTGTCTACACTTACGAAACCTTTTGAACCTTGTAGTGTCTTAAAGTGCAAGGGGCGCATGAGCAATACAGCATTAATGAAGCAGAAGGAATCTCGTGGTCCACATAATACAAAAAGGTGCAGATACATATTTCAATCCCATCATGTCCCACATGAGCTTGCATCTATTGATGAAAACAGGGTCACAGCGCAATGAAACACAGGTACTGGGCAATGTAGGCAGACCACTGCCATCGAGAGTCTAGCAGAAAACCTCCAATTTCCACACACGTTGGATGTCCACGAGGTTCCATGCCCCCAAGGAGATAGCACGGAGATTCGACAGATTATGAAGAACTTTACGTTCTTATTCTTCTGGATAGGCATTTCGTATTGTTGTCCTAGAGCACTTTATTATCAAAGGGGCAAACAGGACAAGGGAATTCTGGTATATAAAGCACCTCAAGCCCCTGACATATACCGGCCTCTTGACAATACTGTTCGAACCATTCGAACCACCATACTCCATCCCGGAAAGTGGTCTTTGTTGTTATGTGCACAGTGGTGATAGTGGTAACAATGTTTTATGGATGATCAAGGTAGTATCTGCTTCACGTAGCACCTTTGTCCTCTTTGTTATTCTTTGAGTGTCAACACAACCTCTTATTTACCTCTTCTCTTTGCCCCCTTCACTACAGTGTGTCTCTATCTTTTCGTCGACGTCTTTACAAGTTGGTCTTTTCATGATAGGTGATGCTGGCTCCTATCACGTTGAAAACCATAAATCTCATACATTCTGACAACAGAGCCTGATCAGACCTGATTGGCACCACCATGCAGAGTGCAAACAAAGTCAACAAGCGCGATGATCCCTATCACTTCTTTGGTGACCTTTGGCTTGAATCTCCCGAGGAGCATCTCAGCAAGGAAGAGTTATCCCGCCTGATGGCCTTCGAGCCTCTCATCTGCGACTTGGAGAATCGAACTCAAGGTAAGATATATGATTTTGTGACCAGGGCAGCCATTTCAGGTAGCTCACTCTACAACGCGTGACAGGTTCAGCACACGATATACGCAACGCGTTCTCGAATCTCGCCTTACGTGAAACAGAAGTATGGGAAAGTCTCGGAGTAGAAAGGTCTTCAAAACTACTGGTACAACCCAGTGGCGATGTTGGTGCCGTCGTTGCCTGTCACCTTCACAATCCTACCTTCTACGTGAAGGACCCATACTGTCAAGAGACAGAAACCAAGTCAAATCCTACAATTCAGCAGGTCAATCAAGCCGGTTTTTCATCTCAAAATTGTTTCATCTTCGATCACATCTGTCGCCGGGACAGAACAGAAGACGTGCTGCTGTTCTATAATGACAAGATACTCGGAATCCACGAAGACTTCATGCTCTCTCTGAGGAGACAAATGGGTGCTAAAGTAGAGATATGCTGGGGACGACATGTGCGCGAAAGGATGAAGAAGCTTGTTAACCTTGTTCCCTTCAAGCTCTGGGGTCAGTTCCAAGATGTGGAGCTGTACCTAGAGCTAGAGGACGAGAGGCTCATAAGATTCGTTATCTTTGTGGCACACCCACAGTTCTTCTTTTACCATGGGTCTTTTACAGATAATGGCGTTCGTTTCAGGGCAACGTCTGGAAAGAAACAAGACCTCCACCTGACAGTCGCTAGCAGGCTGGGTGGCATCGAATTCAAGCAGGCTTTTTATGAGACCATCCATCGTCCCGCCCTTTATGGGCAGTTCACCCGGGAACATAGGGAAATCGTCAACCGGTTGGAAGCCGAAGCTGATTCCCAGCTAAAGAAGGCATTCCCACAGAAATACCATCAGCTTGAATTGGCAATGGAAATACGCGCAAAGAAACCCTGCGACGGGGCGCCCACACAACAATCCTTATCACAACTGATAAGAGGGGACACCATACAAGAAGTATGTGCTCTACCGAGACCTCGTGACCGTTCCAATACTAATATCTGAACAGGAACTACGGCGATCTCACCATATCCACAACATGACTCGATCTTTCCTCGAGGCTGCCGGACAAGTACTTGTAGGTAGCACTAATATTCGCAATACAACTCAGCTTCAGCTTCTGTCAGAGCTTCCGTCTGATTGGGACCATATTTCAGAGTGGCATGAGATCCCGGATTCACTCGTTGAATGGATTCAAAAACAGGCTGGCCTTCAGATTGGCCAGAAGCCTATTTCATCCAAAGGCGAGCTTCTGACAGCGTTCTACCTTTTATCGCCTGCCAATTACGGCAATCTCACGAGTCCCTTGTGCGTGTTATCGTCAGGGTGGGAATATGGTACATTACCAGGGCGCAAAAGAAAAGGCACGAGAGTGTTGTGGATCTGATCATCCCTGGCGCGAGGCCTTACGACATTGTCCGCAGAAATGTTCAAAATGTGGCGAAAGAGTCATTGATGATGCCTTTGCTTCTTACGCAAAAGTAGACCCGAAGAAGTACGTCATTTGGTATCGTCTACATGGATGTGGCCGTCCAGCCTGCAGTTCTGCTGTCGATGGTACCTGTTTCGCAAACCTTATACCGCTTGACCCAAACCAGGGCTACAAAATCGCAACACGCCGGAGCCTCCAGTGTGGGCGGTCGGCAGACTGGGAGGAATACCTGCTGCGTCTGTCGGAAGATGAACGAAGGTCCACGCAGAAGGAGGTCCAAACCCACTGCAGAAACTGTAGGACTGAAGGATACCTCGATAGAAAACCCAGGTGGACTGCCGAGACATCATCAAGGTACGTCATCCCCGTCCGGGGATGCAGGGTTTGTGAGAAGAGGTTCTGTTCATTTATTCCAACGGACCCAAAAATTGCCACCATATCACAGGCTTCACTGAGCAAGAAATGGAGAGATCTCAAACAAGCTGGTATCGACCCAATCGATTATCCACGCAGGCCAGAGATATTATGGTCACATAAATCGCACCTTACAAAGCGCAAGGAGTTGGAAAGGGAAAGAGACATGCTTCTGGCTAATGAGGAGGGTGAACTACTGAGTCAAGAGCCGAAGAAGAGGAACTTCAACTCAAAAAAAAGGCTGAAGATTTAGACAGCTGTCGACATAGGAAGATTGTGCAGACTGCCCCGTATGCGGATTGATTATGCTGAAGTGAAACCGCAGAAATTCCTGGGTTCTGCGACGAAAGAAACGATACGTCCAGGTTATTAGGCAGACTGCAAATAAAATTTATGAGCATGCGTGTAACTCTAGTCAGTGGTAGCAATAGGTCCAGTTCTCTACAGTTTTGTCCTAGCCATTTGTCCTAGCCATTGTACGGTTCATCATCAACTCGTTTGTTGCAAGTGAGAGTATATGGCTAAAGGGATGCTGCAGAGCTAAAGCAAGCGCTATAAGCACCGAAATTCCCATCAAATCTGAATCAAAGAGTAGCAGGCTCTTGGACGTTTTGTATTCCTCCTTATACCTAGAAAAGTAGGCCGGTTGGGGTAGTGGTTATCCCGTTTCCTTTACACGGAAAAGATCACCAGTTCGATCCTGGTACCAGTCACTTTTTTTTTTTCGTTCCCCCTCTCAACCTCCCTGTTTCTCTGAAATTCCAACTGATGTCCGCCTCAACTCATCTACGATGACAACATAAGAATTGGACGCAACATAATTGAATCAGTTTCTTACCCAAAATCCCTAACCCACTAGATCCCGCTTACACGCGATCGGCGGAATCACGACCCTTAATTGGCCAATTTCAGCTGCACCCCGCAGTAGCCAAATTTTCTATTCTGCCGCATATGTCGAAAGCCAGAAATGGCATTCGCATGCAGTGGCAGGACCTTCAGGTAAATCTGGGCCGATCCACAACGTTAGAGAGAACTTTATCCCTAGGATTCAGATATGTCAGAATGATTTCAGTCTGAGGACATCGTCTGGATGCAGGGATATGGTCCAATTGTGGAGTACAATGCCTCTCAGGTGACGGAGGAGGGAACAGGAACAGTCTCGAGGAGCTAGATACAGAGGCTCGGGATGATTGCCACGCCCCCGTTTTACAAGCCGGTCCGATCCACTACCATGGCTCGTGATGTTCGATGGAACGTCCTAGTTTGTCTCTAGCACTGAACAAGTGGCCAATTTCAACGTCAGATCTTCTTTGCAGCATTACGGTTATTGCGTGACTCAATACTCAATTGATAATCCAAATCCCGAGAAGTAACACGTTTCCAAAAAGTGGTATCAAAAAGGAAGCCGAGAACGAACGATGAAAGACAGGAATAGTAGGTTCTAGGAGGATACTGCTCAGTGCTCAGTGCAAGCTCACGTCCCTGGATAAGGTTCAACCTTGGGCGTCGGCTTCGTCTGGGCCCTTGGCCACATAGATAAGATTGATTTCGACCTTGCTGGCTTCGGGGCAGAAGTAGCGGTGCTTTCGTCCTGTGCTCTTTCGGCGGTAGCAGTGGCTGATTCTCGTGCTTGCTGTGCTTCCCTGACGCCTTCGCGGATTTCTGCGACAGATGCCCCTGGAGCTGCCGTCGTAATGAGCGTCTCCGTATTACGTATCCTTCCATCGGTAGACTCCTCGTTCAATTTGGAAATTTCCTCCTCTGTCACCAGACGCTCGTTCTCTAAGCGTACCTCACGGCCACGTTTGTGACAGTACCAGAGCACGAATAAGAGGACTGTGAAACACTCGCAGTTAGTATGTTAGAGTTAATTTTAGTTGAAGGTACTTACTGAACAGAGCCAAAGACCAGAGCACATTCATTCCCAGGACTGCTGGGAATCGCGCTCTCAAAAATGCCATAATGGACCGCAGCATGCCCACAATGGCGGCGGGTTTACCAACCAGCTCCTTCAAACTTGGCACCTTGATGCCCATCTTATTAGCAGCTGCAGCCGCCTTGCCTACATTCTCAACATTGAGGCCGCTTCGACTGGCCCTCTCGCTAGCCGCTGCGAGCATTTCCGGCGCCAATGTCTCGGTCCACCTCTCCGGGAGTTTCTCGATCAGTTTCTGAAGGAAGCCTGGAAGCTGCGAATATGTCTGCTGTAGCTGCTTATTGCCGTTGCTAAGGAGCATCTCCAAGTCATGGTAAGCGGTGGGTACGCCATTTATGAGATCCTTAAAGATGAGCGTAAATTTGCGCAGAAGCTCCTGGGTCTCGTCACTGATCGAGAAGACGCGGTTGTTGTCTGCAGCCAAGTTGAGGCGCTCCAGGATTTCGATCATGTCATCCTTCTCTTGTTTCGCTTGGCTGTCGGCAGGATCGGAGGACTGAAGGGTCGGCGACTCATTCGGCTCTCCTGGTGCTGCCGGTTCTTTGTCCTAAAACGGAGTCAAGATGTGAGAATGCATCGTGCAAGACTTCGAGACAACGAGTTCGGATAAATGGCGTCATACCTTCTTCTTCGAGTTCGTGCTCCTCCTACGGAACCAATACCACGGTCCCTTCTTCTTGTCTGAAGGTGAAGGGCTCTCAACTTGGGAAAGCTTCGAATCTGTACGGGTGACTCCGGGATTGCTCGCTCTTCGCTCCTTTTCACCAAGCTCTTTGAACTCCTCAACCGGGGACACCGGTAGGGGGATATTATATGCCTCTGTGCTTGAGGTATTGACAGGCGGTCGGGCATTCTCATCCTCCGCCTCTGTAGGTTGAGCAGTAATGGACTGTAAGAATTGCTCATCTTCGGTTGTCAGGACTGGATCATGTGGCTTCTCAGTCTGCGAAGGGCGCCTCCAGTTCTGTAAATAACTAAAGCGCTGCATCACGGCAGGTCGACTTTAGATGATCTCGATAATTCTCTTGGAATCGAATTGCACGAAGGGGAGGAAAAATTCCACCGAACGCTCTTTGAAAGGGTAAATATGGCTAGACAAAGGGAGAGCAGCAGCGGAACATTGCGTTTGTTCTCTTGATTTTCGAGAGCAAGGTATCCCTGGCAAACGGCACAAAGGGGAGAAATATATAGGAGGCCCGAGTTAATCGCCACAGCGATCAATACTCATTCAAATGTAGAGTTCTCAGAGAGATATTTTTGAATAGTAGTAGACAGGAGATCCAACCATCAATTTTCTTATTTACTACAAGCCTGTTGAAGCAGGAACTTGATTGCACAGTCAAGTGGCTTTCACGATGATATCATGCCCAAGGCATCCATGGTCAATCATGTGAAAGACCCCGCATCAGCCACTGAGCTCCCGCTGTTTGCACAGCCACAGTAGCCAGAATAATGGACACCAGCCACATGGTTCCAATCGATAGGTGACTATTGGATCTGATTGGTCCTTACCTATTGCGGAGTATATCCGGCCGCTGGCCCACGATTCCATCGAGTTGAGGCAGATCCTAGATCCTCAATTCGATCGAGTTTCCCTTTGAGGTATGATTATGGATTGTGGTCACTTACATGTGAAAATCCTCTCTAGTGTATGAGTGTACAGTGTTGTTTGTACAAAGATGCCTTGGAGACATGTTGGTTGAACTGCATCTGCCATCCGGTCTTGAACATAGGGCAATTGGGATCCCTCTGTGTCAGGACCAGGTACTGTTACAGTACTTAGATCTCTACGCGGGATCCTGGTCTACGAGAAGCGTGGAGTGTCAGATCTCAGATTGCGGAGCTCTCAAAGCTCAAACATAGTATCTGGGGCAAAGGCAACAGTTCAAGATTGCTGTCACTGGGTGCCTTTACTTAAGACACGAGTCATTCAAGGATACTACTGCTATCTGAGTCATGTTCAAACATGATCAAATAGATCAAACTGGACGGGTGATTCCAAGCTCGTCTGCCTGGATCTTGGTCTTGATTCTGATAGGCATCCCTGTCAGCTGCTAATCCCATCACATGATTCCGTCGCTGGTCGCTCGGCGCTTCCACTTGAACTTCATCATTTTCTTCTTCCCCTCTCTTCTTCTTTCCTCGCGCTCCCCAGAGTCGGCTATCGTGCTACGCGGATCTGAACTGGATTCGGATTTTCGTATGCCAAGTTGTCTCAAGACAGTGTTCTTCTAGTATGGTCTTCTCAATGAAGACCCACAACCACCAGAAGATACACTTCTTGGAACAGCTTCCAGGACTCCATACATGCAACCTGCATGATTCGGCAGCGTCGCTTCTTTTTATCGACAAGTTCGTCCAGTCTTTTCCGTTGTGCTGGTTCCTTCTGTCGCTCTTTTGCCTTCTCACCTGGTTGTCTCTGGTATCGTTTGTGCTAAAGTTGTTGGATGGAAACGTTAACACCATGACTTCCAAACGTTCATTCGTTTCGCGGGATCGGGTGGAAAAGTCCTTCAAGTCATTCAAAAGGATGTACCAGGGACGCTCGTCGAAGGGGAAGAAGCAGAGGAAGGAGAGCTCAAAGAGCCAGTCCACAAAAGCGTAAGTGGTCTTTGTCATCCACCAGCTGTATAATATGATACCGTGCAGCTTCTCTCCGGAGAAATAATTGGATCTTCGAAGCTGATACTAACAATTGAAAGGCAGGCCTCTCACGAGTCCTATAGTTACATTGATTGTGGGCCGGGATCGGCGACGCTTCTTAGCTCATGAGGATGTCCTATCCCGTTCCCCTTTCTTTCATCCTGTGCTAAGGGACCAGTTTGCAGGTGATAATATGGACAAGGTTCTAGGCTTGCCCGACGAGTGAGTGCCAGCGTTCCCTTTTGCCGTGCCGTCAACTACTGACTCCCTGCCAGAGAGCCAGAAATTCTGTCCTGTGTCCTCGAGTTCCTGTACAAGGGCGACTACACCCCGCGCCTCGTGCATGACAAAAGCCAAAACTCGTTCAGACTCGAAGGTTACCGGGACACCTCTCGTATCAATAGTGGCGAATCAAGCGCAGCGACAATCTTTCTGTCAGCCATCAACGGCGTAGTCCTACGGGACACTGCTGTGTACTGTGCGGGCGAGAGATACGGCTTGGAGTCACTCAAAAGTCTTGCGCTTCGCAAGCAAGGACTTCAGAGGGGCGTCCCTGTTGACGTGATCCTACGATCCGCTCGATATGCCTATGACAACACGCCGGACTCTGAGTCTCGACTGCGCGCTAAATACCTAGCGATGATCATTCGCGCCCGTCATATCTTCAAGACCAGCGGAACCATGCAAGTTGACATGGAGATGGGCCATAAATTCTACTTTGATCTGTTTGTTGCGATGTGTAACCACTTGGATGGTCTTGAGGGACTCGAGTAAGTCCTCCTCTGTGCATTTCTCACTTGTTAACTGACAAATTTCCTGCAAAACTGGCAGTCAAGACATGAACTTCTTCTGAAGGGCAGTGATCGAGCACTTCAAATCGTCCAAGGACACATCATTACGACGGATCAAATGAAACCATGTTCCCATGCATCGAACTGCAAGTAACCCATTCAGATTGCCAATTCTGCAACCAGACTGAACATATCGTTTGCCTCATCTGATATTCACTCCTTGCTTCTACCGAGGTGGCCCGTTTGTGGTTGAAGCAACCATTGGCATTACCGCTGTTTAATCTTACTGGCGTACCGCGTGGCTTGCTTCGTGTATTCAGATGTCACTCCTTGAAGGCTTCTCCTTGAAGCTCTCCGCTCTTGCATGCGCCTCTGTTGTTCAGATTGATGATTGATGGGAGTATGTGAACCTGCTAGGTTATATGTGTCGAATCTTGATTCATTTAGCAGCTTGTTGATATGATGAGACCATGATTTTATCTAGGAATTGAAAGATTCGGCCACCTCATTTGCACTTGTTCCTCTAGAATGCTAAGCGTACTGAATGGAGTTGGAGCGTAAAGTACATGCCGGTTAATATTAATACATAGATGGCTAGGTAGCTAGACCTGCATTATCATCTTTTTCATGAAGAAATTCTTACGGAAACACCAGATAGACCCACTACAGTACTCCCCGATAATGCTGCGATACCCCACAAGTCTCGAGCAACAATCCGCTAAGGGTGAAATGCTCGAAGAGCATGAGCTCCAACCTAAGTCGACTTCTTTCTGCGACCACGCTTGGGTTTCTCCTCGACTGGTTCGTCCCCATCACCGTTCTCACCCATTGACTTCCTCTGACGCTTCGCAGCCGGCTTCTCAGACACCTGGGGCGCTTTCTTCTCAGCGGCAGCTTTGGAAACGCGGCCTCTTCTGGTAACAGTTGGCTTGGGCTGGACCTCCTCTTTGTCGGAATCATGCTGCTCCTCGTCGGTGTCGCTCTCTTGTTTGGCGCGGCTGCCCTTCTTGGCTCTTTTGGCCTTGGGCGCGGCAGCCTTCTCCTCGGGCTTGTCCTTGGCAGTCTGAGCACGAGCCCGTTTCTTCGATTTGGGAGTCTTTTCCTCCTTTTCGGATGCGGTCTCCGCCTGTTATAGACTTAGCCTTAGCGATATGCGTAGAAGGGGTTTTTTTGGGGATTCAATACCTCTTCCTCGTCAGCCTTCTTCTTCTTTGGGACACGCTTGCGGTAGCCCATCTTGCCAGGCCGATTCATTTCGGGATCCTAAAGTCTCTGTCAGTATCAACTATCAACTTAATATCAGTAAATCCATGCAAAGACCTACCCCCTTCCAATCCTCGTCATCAACATGTCCCTGCTCCAGAGCCTTCCGGACCTTCTCCTGATAAGCCTCAGGAAGTTCCTCAAAGCCATCGAGAGCGTCAAGATCCTTTGAGTCACCGCTCACTTCCTCAACCGTTTCGTTGAGGTTGGCGATGATCTTAGGCGTGACGCATCCCCTGCCCGCGTGTCAGTCTGAGATTCCGAGTCCGAGTCTAAAGGGTAGGGAGTAACTTACCAGTGTCTCCAGAAGAAGCTCTGGAAATTTTCGGTGTCGACCCAGGTGCCGTGACGGAGCTCGCCTTTGCCGATTTTGATCTTTGCGTCTTTGCATTCTTTGTTCTGGCAGCCTGCTCGGCCGGTTGAGGCGACCTCTGGTTGATGTTAGTGTATTTGTTTGATTTCCGAATGTGAAGGAGACTCGGAAGTGAGATTGATGAATAAGTGGTAAGAGGGAGACATTAGTGCTAGATACGAAAATACTGGATGGATGCATGATTGATGAAGAGAAGCGTGACGATTATCCACACTTGCAGCTCTCTTGTGTACAGTTGACGTATGACCGCCACGGGTGATTCAAATCATGGCATGAATACAGATAACAACATTTGAAAAAGGAAAAAAGGGTTGCTCAGAAGTCTCAATTGATGGAGAATAAATCAAGAAGCTTTTATAGATAGAGAAAAGACTTACCGAGGCGATAAGTTGGCATATTTATGGGCAGCAGACGACGCGGTCCGCGCGAGACGAAACGACGGAGATTAGAGGCTTACTCCTTCGATCGAACAGAGACCCGTAATATAAAACGGAATTATCCCTGTATCTCCCGAAGATTAGAGATACTGAGCAGCACCGAGGAACGGGTGCGAGAAGAACCGTGGAGCAGGAGAGAACGGATACAAGACGAGAAGATGGAGGGTGTAAGACAATTTCCTTGGGATTGCAGACGAACGGAACACGCCAAAGACCAACACCGCAGTGTATACTCCCACAACACACAGCAACCTATGAATTAATGGTGCTCTAATTGATTGTAATATAGAGCAATAGTTTGACCTTGTGATAGGTCGATGGATTTCGCATATGCATTTTTGGGGATGTAGTCAATATGTGCTTGACTACATTGTCTTACTCCTTAATAGGGTAGAGGATGATCGATGGGACAGCTGGCCCCTTTCCTCTGTTCTTCCTTCATTCAATTTCATTCTTGGGAACTACTCGTTGCAAATACATTCTCGTCAATGTCTATGTACTCCAGTGCATTTCCCGACGCCGCGTTGACATCCAACGTCCTTCTCCGTCGACGAGAGTATCGTGCAAGCCCTAGGCACTAAGATAGCCAGTGATCGCTATGCCCTTGATTTCAACTAACGCCTCGTTCGGCCTTAGCTAACGGTGATATGTCGACAAGGAGGACAGTTCCATGCATTGTGGGGGAGCCTTGTTCCAGATCCGCTTTCATAACATTACCCTCCGGACTGATAATCAAACATCCAGCTCTGCTGCCACACCTATAATAGCTCGAGAGCAACTTCATCTCAATATTCATTTGAATATGCCCCTTCTACCGACTGCCGCGGTGGTAATTGGTTGATATTGCCGTGGATCCGTCTGATGTCTTGATTGTGTTGCTTACCACTGATTGAGCCCGAGCTATGTGTCTCAAGAAGAATCACTGGCAGATTGTCTTTCAATATTCTCAAGATCAGTGACGTGCTTCCGCAGCATTACTACGGCTCCGAGACTAAGACGGGGAACAAATGGAGCTGCTGCGTGCTCCTCGTCAAGCTTGTCGGTAGCAGAGGTGTTATTGTGATGCTCAATCATTCCAACGGCCGAGTCAATAGCCCGGCGTAGTAAATGCGGGCGACTAGATGCATCGTCTTTCTCCTGAGATTTCAAATAATTCCAAGTCAAAACGTCTTCGAAGCCATCGACTGGATGCTGAAGTGCGTGCTTGATGAAGTTTCGCGTCGTCAAGAAAGCCTTTTCTGTGTATTGTGAGGACTCGACACGACGGTTGTCGTCCACAGCAAGGACGTCATAGCCGGCCTCATCTGTGAGATATGTGAGTTGATTTTGAACTTCTAGAAATTCGGGGACATACTTACTGTAGAATGGATTCTTGACCAGCACAAGGCCCATGATGGAGACCAGGATCTGCAAAACAGTGGACTTGATGGGCGACCAGCTTTCCTCCGGGTTCTTTGTTGGCCAAGTGCCTAATATGCTAAGACAGATTCGACCGTCTTCATACAGGTTGGGATTGACTCTACCCTGCCCGTTGGTCCATGAGTGGAAGAAGGAAGCGGGAGGCTTGTTGGGGTAATCTTCCGGGAATAGGAAATCAATCACAAACGGAGCATACTCGTATGGCGTTCCCTGAGGACCAATGATCAGAACGCGCAGTAGGTCTATCCTAGATTCCCAGGTCCGAACAAAGATACCAGGGGGCAGCGATGACTCGAGAATCTCATATTCCTTGCGGATACGACTAATCCGCAACCCCAATTTTCCAGGAGACGACATTGATATGAATTGGTGGTTACGGGGAGGATCACTCTCCAAAACCGCAAAGCCTGGAGGGCACGTGGATGGTGAAGGACATGACTGTGCGGTAGACGCATTGGCATGATCATCCACTTTGATTGCCTCGACTTTTTCTTCCTTGTCCTCAACAATCTCATGAGTGATATTGATCTCAGCCACTTTCGGTGCCGCAGATTCCTCCATACCAATCACATGGCGTGAGTCGTCATCAATGTCATCCTCATCATCGGAATAGTCATCATCCTCGTAATCATCTTCTGTCAACCATTCTTCATCGTTGCTGTCGTCATCAATTCGCACACCGCCCTCGTATTCAAATGTTCGATTGAGCATGAAGGGATTAGACGCCCAAGGGGGCAAGCCGGGTAAGCCAAACATGTCAAGCGGTGGAAGGGGCAAGGCTGGCACATCGTAATCGTCATCAATCACCATGAGAATCCTCTCGAAAGGAACGCGAATATCACGACAAGTGTTTCGTCCGACTTGTCGAACGGTTATGTTGCCCTCGATGTCCACTGAGACGATCCTGCCAAGGAAGTCACAAGGGTACTGTCCGTTGTACTCATCGTGATGAACAACATAGCGGGAAGGCAGAGGGGAAGAATCGATCGTGATTGTATTTTTGAACTCTTCCGATTTGAAGAGTGCCAACTTCATGGATTCAAGATACATGGACATCTCGAAGAAATTCATCGGAAAGAGAAAGCTGTACAGAGAAGGTCCAGTGACCGCGGGCGGATCGCGAGGTGTTGGTGGAAAAGCTGACCTATGGATTTTTTCTGGAACCAGGAGCACTAGGTCGTCTAGTGCTTTCCCTAAACCAGGATACACGCTTAGCTCATAGACGGAAACTTGAGTAACGGTATCACCCAGTTCACCCAATCTGGAACCTGGTTTCAACATGTTCCCCTTATGGAGCAGTTCGATGTCTGGATCTTTGTACCAGCGAACGGACGCCACTCTTTCTCCGCTGTCTACAGCTTGTACAACGCCAACCTTTCGCGCACGATGCGACTCATGGTGGCAGCAAGGCGAGCGGATAGTCTCGAGACTCTCGCTTAAGACAACAAGATTTCCAGGCCAGACCTCATCATCACCACCACCATTGAACTTGTGCAAAGTGGTAGCGGGCTCAGTTGTGACGCTCAAGTCTTGCCACTGAACAGTCACCTCAGTTCGGGTGGATAACACGCGAAAGAGATTTATGTCGTAACCAAAAGACTGGTCGGTTGGTATCTGCTCGTAATCGTACTTAGTTGCATCAGTTGGGTTGCGAAAGCGCACCCTATCTCCGGGGTCCACCTCAACCCACGTGTCCGATCTGACTGTCCTCTCATTCAGACCCTCGGTGGGTAGCTTGCCGAAGTCGCACTTCATGGCTGTCCCTTGTAGCATTGTTGCTCGGATAACCTCACTGTTATTCCCACCATATGGCGGCCCTGCACCATAGACATTGGGGCAGAGCCACTCGACGTGTATATTCATTGCAGGAGTCGCCAGGACATGACCTTCTGGTTGTGACTTTGAGCCCATTTCCGGAGACCAGTCTCCTCGACCCAAGTTCTTCGAGGATGTCATGGTAAATTGTCCAGGAAAGACAAACTCGGATTCCACGGTCCAAAGGTACTCGCCATTAGGCAGAAGATATGACCTCATGGCATCCTGGTTGCTTGGCCATGATACAACTTTGTCGGTACCAATAGTGATGGGTATTTCCAAAGCAAAGGGATCCAGAGGTGACACGGCCTTTTTGTTTTGAAGAAGCACGACTGCATCGCGCTCAACCTCACGCACAACCCCCAACTTTTGTTCATAGACTATGTAGTCGCCCTCGGCGAACTCCTCGTAGTTCTGCAGCTCTGACAGAGGGACGTTATGGAGCAGAGGAGGTGTCGATTCGTTATCTATGGATCCCCGAGAATTGCCACGTTTGATGGCTTTTTCGGCAAACTGCAGTGGTCCCTCCTCCCCTGTCCTGGGGTCTGTCTTTCGATATGCAATGGGCTCAAGCGTACAGGTCACAGTGGCACCAATAACTGTACCACTAAGAGTGTCATTCAGATCTCGTTTGACAATCTCGCCCGTGCCTAATGCTCG
This sequence comes from Scortechinia acanthostroma, assembly GCA_011319215.2. Taxonomy (NCBI): domain Eukaryota; kingdom Fungi; phylum Ascomycota; class Sordariomycetes; order Coronophorales; family Scortechiniaceae; genus Scortechinia; species Scortechinia acanthostroma. Next base: position 23,240 of record JAABUG020097772.1, read on the forward strand.
ATCAATAAGTTCAAGATCATCCTCGTGCAGAAGAGAGTTCCCTTGCGAGGGTTCCGAAAAGTTGACATAGACGTAGCCTTTGGGTGGCTTAAAGAAATTAGCCCTTGAAGAATGTTGAGCTCCACAAATAACATACTGCGCCAGTCTCTAGAAACTCGAGCAAGTCTTTTTCAGGCACTGAAGAGTACGAGACTATCAGAACATCACCCAGAGGCTGATGGCTATCGATCTGGGGAGGAAAACCCCTCTGTCAGCGAACAACATCCGAAGAAAAAGTAAAATGGGTGCGGAATACATCGTGGTGAGTTTTCTACTCGTGACCGCGTTAGATTGCTGGACATTCTACAGTTCCACAGGGTCACTCACATTGACGGTACCCAACAGAGAGGGCTTTGATTTGAGACGACATAAGTCGTTCAGGTCGAGCTAGTAGCTTTTGTGAGTCCAGAAACTTTAACAGGGAATACGACGCTTATAGTGCTGCTGACCCTCCTATTGCTCGGACTGGGAGCTTCAGTAGACGCTGTCCTCGAAGACATTGTAATGAGAGTGGGAGATCATGAAGATAAGGAGGGAAGCGATGTGCGGGGGAATCAGCGAATGTCAAGTCTAAGCTAGGAATAAGAGTGCATAGGGTGCGAAAACTAAAAGACCTCGAGGAATCAGTAAAGGTCAAAACAGAAAGCAGTAAGAATAGATGATGAAGGTGCGTGAAGGTGTACAGGGTAAACAGAAGAGACAGTGTTCTTTGACATGGGGAAACAATCAAAAAGTAATAGATACATGAGGCTATCACATGCGCTAGATGGCCTCAGGTTTCCGCAAGTACAAGTATCTCCGTTAGATACTAGGACTATTTACTCAAAGAGGTGTGTTCTGCTACATCAGATTGTTTGGACAGGAACTTTTCATCTTTTCATCCTTTTAGTCATCTACTGCGATCCATAATCAACAGCTACCGAGTACCGAGTATAGAGGGGCATCAGAAATCGGCGCGATCTACAAAGATCTGAACAGCCGATAAGCAGACGTAAAGAGACATTCATCTCACCGCTCAGAATTTATCCGAAGTCGATTGACGACTTCATCTTCTGTTCAAACAATCGTCTGATCGTGATCGCCTTAGCACACGAACATAATTCTTGACTGTCTCTGCGGACAACTGAGTTTGCTTCCAGAACCTCAACGTCATCTTTCGCGCAAAAGTTCCAGTACCTTAACCTACGTCAGACTCGACTGATTCCTCCCTCCAGCTCATCACCAACACAACAACTCCCTTGCTAATTCTATCGACTTTATAATTCAACCATGTCAGAGCCAGGCCCCGAGTCTATCCCTACAAGCGCAGATCCGCGCAGCAAGCGACCAGTCAAACGCCGCGCAGTGACCCCGCTCAGCGAACAAGCATCGCAAATCGAGCATCTCTTCCGCGACCCAAATAAAGAAATCAAAATCCCCGATCCGTCGAAGCAACGAACCGCAGCATCACTCGCTCCACCGCCGGAGATTGTTGCGAATGTCCAAGGTTCTTCGGCTGGTGCCGGCTCCGGGGAGTTCCACGTCTACAAGGCGAGTCGCAGGAGGGAATACGAGCGTCTGCGCTTGATGGACAGTGAGGTCAAAAAAGAGAAGGAGGATAAGGAGTGGGAACAAAAGAGAGAAGAAGCGAGGCGGCGGGATGAGGAGAAAACTGAGAAGAATCGGAAGAGAAGAGAGAAGAGGAATGCGGCGAAGAAGAAGAGCAACAACAACAATAACAATAACGGGGACCAGGATGCTGCGGTCTATAAAGGGCCTAATAAGATGGCAGTTGAACAGGCACGAAGGCGTACAGAGAACGCCCAGGGAGATGAGCAGGATCAGGCGATGGCTGTGGATAGGGCTGATCAGTCTACTGAAACACCAGGAGTGATCATCCACGAGGATTGAGCCTACAAGCTGCTAGGTGGACTGGACCGACATTCGCCGAGAAATGATCCCTACCAGGTGTGCACTATGAAGATACCCATGTAATTTTAGTCTAGAAGGATATTCGTACAGTTCGGAGTTAAATCGTGTAGCATTATGTACGCATTTTTATTCGAAGAATTGGGTCCTCTAATCATCTCCACCGGGCATGTGGGCACCACCTGCCTGCTGTGCAGACTTAGCACTGCAGATGTCGTCAACGCGGAGCAGAAGGCAGGCGGACTATGGAAAGTTAGTTTGATACACTTTCGAATGGGAAATTTTCTGGGACTTACCTCAACTGCGGTCTTGATGCTCTGGAGTTTGACCGCTTCGGGTTCCCAGACGCCATACTCCTTCATATCGACGAGGTTACCCGAGTCACCATCCAGACCCCAGGTGTGCTGACCCTCGACATGCTTAGCTCTCAAGCGTGTGAGGACACGGATGGGGCTGGCGCCGGCGTTCTGTGCTAATGTCCGAGGAATGACCTCCATAGCATCCGCCACAGCCTTGTAGGGCCATTGTTGAACACCTTCGATGGACTTTGCGAGCTGACTCAATCTGACTGACACCGCCATCTCGATCGCACCACCGCCAGGGCAGAGCCGTGGGTGGAAGATGACATTTCTGGCAACGGACATGGCATCCTGCAGATTTCGTTCGATCTCGTTCAGGATGTCCTTGGAGGGACCACGTAGCAAGATTGTGCAGGCCTTGGGGTTCTGGCATTTCCTAAGGAATGTGAAGTATTCATCACCAATCTTTTCGATCTCGAAAAGCCCGCATCCCGTTCCCACGTCGGACTCCTGCAGGTCATCGACACGGTTGACAATTGTGGCACCGGTGGCTCTCGCAATACGATTGTTATCGGTCTTTCTTACACGGCGAATCGCTGTTACATTCGCCTTCATCAGGAAGTGCTGGGCAAGATCTGAGCAGGTTGTCCGTCAGTCTGATCATCGGCTTAGTAGAGCAGTTGTAAAAAACTTACCTGAGACTCCCTTCTCGGTGAAAACAATATCGGGCTTCAGGGCCAGGATAGCATCACACATGTGTTTCACTTGTTCCTCCTCAATCTGAAGAATACGGTTCCAGTCATCCTCCTTGCTGATCTCAATGTTTGTCTGAGACTCTCCCTTCTTGTATTCCAGTGGGCAATCGAGCAGGATGATGCGAGGATTCTCTATCCTTCTCCGCATCTTAGGGTGAGTAATGTCCTTGTTGATCATCACACCGTCAATAACCTCGCTGTCTTCAATCTGTCCACCCGGAATCTTCTCAATACGAGCATAACGCTTGATGTCGACTTCCCTCTTTCCACCACCAACATCGAACGAAACAGTCCGAACCGCCTTCAACGCAAGGTTGCACATCAGTTCTGACCACCGGGAGACGAACTTGGTCCCGATGGACGACTGGATCAACGTGTACATCGCCTTATCATCGTCAATATCAACCGGTAGTGAGACTTCCTCCACGATGGCAAGTGCGTCTGCCAGAGCACGCTTAAAAGCCTGGATGATAACGACAGGGTGGATGTTGCGTTCGAGTTGAGGAAGGGCCATGGCAAGCATTTCGCCAGCTGAGGAACGTCAGTCAAGATTTCAAGTCCATGACCAACAGTAAGCAATACCTAAGATGATGACAGTTGTCGTTCCGTCTCCGACTTCCTCATCCTGAGTGCGACTGAGCTCGATCATGCTCTTGGCTGCGGGGTGGGACACCTCGATCTCTCTCAGAATAGCATGTCCATCGTTCGTTAGAACGATACCCCCCATGGGATCCAAAAGCATCTTCAACATGGCCTTGGGTCCAAGACATGACCGGATGATGTCCGCAACGCTACACATGGTCCCTATTAGCATCGGAGTAGGTATATCGGGCCGAATGTCACACGTACGTCTTCGCAGCGGTAATATTCGAGAGCTGTGCCTTACGGCCGACCTGCCTGTCACCAGCATTGGTGTCTGAAATGCACTATTAGTGGTCTGAAAGGAGCGAGGGCAGATGGGATTGAATAACATACTCATCACCACCACTGGGGCCTGCATTTTAGCGGTGTTTTCGGGTTACTTCGGACGAGATGGTTCGAGTAATGGAGTTCAATCGAGCGACAAATAGCACTGCCCCCAAGAAGATTTTAAAAGCAGCCGAACGATGGCCTGCTGAGCTCGAAGACGTGGAGTTGTGCCCGCACCAGCATCAAATTTCCAGCGCACGGCGAAGTGGGATTGAAGCTCACCGCCCCCTAATCTACTTTGGGCTTAGTTTGTCAGCAGTTTCCCCTGAGCTAACTATCAACCATTCAATGGATCTTCGTGTAGAATTAAACGGGAGACTGAATTAATTTCGACTTGACAATCTCTAACGCAACGCCAATTTTAAGCACATGATGCCCCCAAATCTGTAAGATCCCCAGAAGAAATAATCGATATGCCTATGACGTGATAAAAAATGCCCCAAATAACGACCCCAGCACCAAGTTTCGGCCGTGCTCTGATATCAACAACTGGGATCATTATTGTCATGTCTCCAATAGTGAAGACGGCTCAAGAAGATAGCTTAGCAAAATCGTGGATATCAAATGAGTGTGTTCGCCTGATCAGGGAACGGAATATCTCTTAAAGAATCTGCTCATCCTCCCAATCTTCTTCTGAAGTCGACTTCGCATGTCCAAGATGATCGATGATCGTCTCCTGCGAATATCTGGACTAGCCAACCTTTCTTCCAAGATCTGACCTCCATACCAAGTTGCATATCTGATGTGAGTCCGATTCTTGTCATGCCTTTCGGCGAAGTACTCCTGGATCGGAGATGAGTTGTGCTCCGTTTCGACACCTGCGTCTGCAATCATCTCCTCATGATGATAGGCGAGTTCAGTTTCCGAGGTTCTGGACGCGAATTGTGTTTGGTTGACTGTATCTTCGAGCGTATGTTGTGGTTCTGCCGTAGCTTGTTCTTGGTTTTCACCCCAGCTCATCTGTTGACCCAGGGTTCTGGACACGAATTGTGCCTGGTCGACTGCATCGACGAGTGTATGTTGTGGTTCCGCCGTAGCACGTGTTTTGCTTTCACCCCAGCCCATCTGCTGAGGAAGTACATCTGGTGTCTCTCCAAATTGGTGATGTCCTGCTCTCTGCATTGACTGCCTATCCACGAGTTGCGACACCACTCTATCGAGCCATGCGTTTGCATCACTGTTGCGACTATAAGCGACTGGACTGCGGAATTTGAAGTAAGGGTTTTCGCGCTGCAGACGCTCCAGGCGCTCCATGTGCAGCTCTCGCATTACCTGCTGAAGGTGATGTGGTAGGCAGGCCATGGCATGTTCGTCGAGGTCGTAAACGACTTCTTCTTCGTCGTCGCTGTCGTAACCAGGGAATTGTGTTGTCTGTTCGGGGTCATTCCACTGCATCGCGTTGTAGCCATAGTTGTAGTGGTAGTGGTAGTTGAACTCGGTATGGAGCCGAGGAGGAGCCAGAGGGATGTAGATTGGCATGATGAAAACGAGGTATAGATATGCCTTAGAAATGGAAAGATGATGTGAGAAGATGCAGAGTATGCTTTGAGTGTTGAGTGTTAAGTGATCCCAGATGAAGGAGTGTGCTGGGGGGTCTTATAGTGCCTAAGGATGTCCTCAGGCATCAGGCACAGTGAAGTGATTATTCTGTATGAGCATCAATATACCTTTCTAATCACTATTGTGTTATTATTCCACGGAGCTTACCATTAAACAGAGAAGATCAATCACAGTACATCATATAGAATAGGTTAAGGTATAGATTCACAAATTTGAATGTCATATTGTAGACTTTAACATACATATTTCCCTGGACGGAAAATAAAAATGTGTATAAGCTTAGTATTGACATAACTTTCCTTGATTTGCATTCATCAATGCATGTTCAAGTACGATTTAGCAGTAAATAGCATAGGTCAGATTCTCGGACACCGCTACTCCCTTCACCAAGATTGATGACCATTTTGATATTTTCAAGGAAGTGTCTTCAACTGCCTAAGAATGCAAATGATTAAACACATTAGGTTATATGACAATGTCTGATAATGTCCGGTATCATATCCACAAGACTCCAAATCACATCATGCATCAGATGAGCAATTATACAAGACCATATGTCCAAACTCCAAAGCTAGTTCCTGGAGAGGAGATCAATACTCTCTACTTTCACCAATGTCACAAATATCGAAGACTCCCTCTTCAGGGATTGAATGTTTCTTCAATGCCGCCTTCAATCTCTTCGGAGGTTCCAGGACGTCCTCCTCGGTAAGCACCCATGTGCCCCAATGCATGGCGGTTGCTCGTTTACACTTTGTATCTCTGAATATTTCCACAGCATCATGAGGGTCTGCATGCATCGGACTCATGAACCAACGTGGCGCGTACGCTCCGATGGGGATCAAACCTAGATCAAAAGGTCCTCTGAATTCGCCGACCTGCTTGAATGCGGGACACGTAGGGTAATTATACTCGGGGGCGTGATCATCCACGTGATCCGGAAGTTTAGGTACTGCACGGTATCCAGTATCCCTGCAAGATATCCAAAGTTAGCCTGGAAAAAGATGGAGATATAGGGACCCTTGACATACCCAGCGAAGTAGACCTTGCGGCCGCCAGATTCGACGTACCATGACGACCACAATGTTTTCTGTCGATCAAAAAGTCCTCTGGCACTGGCATGCTGGCATGGTAGGCAGCCGATACGTGCTTTGATATCCGCAGGTTTCGATGCGAGATCGCCCGTTGCTTCTCCGACCCTGGTGCCTGGCTCTGGCTTCGAAGGCGAAAGGACGATATCCCGCTCTTCCCACCAGTCCATCTCAGTCGTATTCTCGATTCCCGACCTCAAAAACCACTCTTTGTTACCCAGTGGCGCAAAGAAATGGCAATTCGGATGACGTTTGGCGATCTCTCTCACTGTCGGGTGCGACAGATGGTCGTAATGGTTATGGGAGATGACAACTGCATCGATGAAAGGGATGTCTTTGATCTGGCAAGGCATCTCCGTGTATCGTTTCGGTCCGAGCCAGGAGAAAGGCGAGCAACGGTCTTCAAAGACAGGGTCAAACAACACGCGCAGACCGTCGGGAAACTCGACATAGTAGCAGGCATGGCCCAGCCATGTCGCCCTCAGATTCGAAGTCTCGCGGCTGGGTAAAAATTCTGGTTTACGGATAGGAACAGTTGGAGGCGTAGTGTCAGGACGGTTGGCTTTGCCAGTTATCTGTCGGCTTTAGGCGCGAGAAGAAAATGGTCAGTTTGGTCGAGAATAGAAATGCTTTGAGACCACTCACGAAAGGAGATCCAAGATATTCGATGCTTTGATGTCTCTCCATGAACTGTGCAGGTTGGTCAGTACTGGAAGCGCCGCTGACAGTGTGGTGTTTGACAAGTATTCTTACTGCCATGGGTTTGTGAATCCGCCTTGAAGGTGATGGCTTTTCTGGTGCGCATCATCTGGCAGAGGTGAAGCAGGAGGCGTGGTGATAGTGAGACCATAGAGAATTGCCGCGGTGGACGAACTCATATTGCGCTTGGTTGAGGGCTTTGCGAAATTATGGCTTCGATGCTGGCGAAAGCCAAATAAGCGTCGCAAGAATGAGCGCATTTGCTACAAGCCTACTCGTGCGCAATCCTGGGTACTCCTTTTCTCTTTATCTATCCAACCGAGCCTGGGAACAGCTCAGCAGGCAGCTATGGTACGAATCAGCAACGAACCAGCTTTGAGCCTGTTACACGGAGTACGAGCTGCGCCGTCGGCTTTAGCGGCAACAAATGACGGCTTGACTTCCCTCAATCCGAGACAAAGATTATTTGTATGTCAGCCAAAAAGGATTGGGTGTCAGCCACTAAGCCCGCTATCTCCGAGCCGACGCGGTCCTCCGCGACCCTGGCGGAGCTCATCATTGTCAAAGGATTTAGGCGCGTGTGTATAGAAACTGTCGTGCTTGCAAATTGTCCTCAATTGCATAGTCTAATGCTCCCCAGATCTCGATCAAAACAAAGAACCAAACAAGAGTATCCATAGATAGGTCTTCACAGGTAACTTCTCTCCAAACCAAGCAATACAAACCCGGGGAAACGGGATTATCTCGGCCCGTCGTAGCTCCGATATCAGACTCCATGGACATTTTTGAGATGCGCCGCCACAAAGTGTCCGGTCGCGATTATCACGCTCATCTCCATAGACTGGAATGGAGACAAATGGAGCCCCGGGTACTACTGGGCTGTCGCCCGGTGACCTGATTTTGCAACAGAGAAAGGGTGCGATCCAGGCGGCGGCTCAGCCCACCGGCGATGGCGGCCTTTTCTCTCAGCTCGCCAGTAACCCTTTCTTCACAGCGGTAAGTCGACAGCCTTGGGAGTGAGGTGCGATAAAGAGGCTCCGGGATTCTAACCAGTGTATCGTTGACTACAGGGATTTGGTCTCGCTGGTCTTGGAGCAGGCTTGAGTTTAGCTCAGAAAGGCCTTCGACATGGTGCGGCTCTCCTTCGGCGTCGGATGCTCGTGGATGTCGAAATCAGTATCAAGGACGATTCATACCCATGGTTTCTCCACTGGATGACCCTCTATCAACAATCCCAACTTAACGCCGCTTCCGCAGCCAGCAGGTCTGGCTTCATGGAAACTATCCTCCAGAAACTCACACCGGGAATGCGCCACCTCTCGATACAGACGCAAAAGGTCGAACATGCAAATGGCGCTATACATACCCACTTCGCACTGGTCCCTGGTCCGGGAAGGCACGTTTTACGCTACAAGAACGCGTTCATCTTCGTGAATCGGATGCGGGAGTCCAAGTCGCAGGATTTACAGACGGGGCGGCCATGGGAGACGATCACATTGACGACACTTTATTCACATCGGCATATATTCGAAGAGCTGTTCAAAGAAGCTCATGCATATGCGGCCAGGTCACATGAAGGCAAGACGTCTATATACAACAGTTGGGGCACGGAATGGAGACTATTCGGACAACCGCGGAGAAAGCGCCCATTGGACTCGGTGATTCTTGACGAAGGTGTCAAGGAGCGGATTGTGGAGGACGTGAAGGACTTTGTTTCTAGCGCAAAGTGGTACCATGACCGGGGAATTCCCTACAGACGCGGCTATTTGCTCTATGGGCCACCTGGTACGGGAAAGAGCTCGTTCATCCAGGCATTAGCAGGAGAGTTGGACTATGACATTGCCATCTTGAACCTGAGTGAGCGGGGACTGACCGATGATCGCCTGAATCATCTGCTCACTATTGTACCGAACCGGACTCTTGTCCTATTGGAGGATGTGGATGCTGCTTTCTCGAATCGGCGTCAAACTGACACGGACGGGTACCGCGGCGCCAATGTGACGTTCTCTGGCCTGCTAAACGCCTTGGATGGTGTTGCGAGTGCTGAGGAGCGCATTATCTTCCTCACAACAAATCATGTCGAGCGACTCGACGAAGCCTTGGTTCGGCCCGGTCGGGTTGACATGACCGTCCGTCTAGGTGAAGTCACTCGCTACCAAGTCCGCTGTTTATGGAATAGGTTCTATGGTGATCTCGACAGAGACGGATCTTATAGGCAAGCATTCCTCGACCGGCTACAGGAGTTAGGCCTCATAGAAGACGAAAAAGGCTTCAAAGCCGATCGGTCGAGAAGTACAAGTGCTGCTGCTCTGCAGGGCTTGTTTCTGTATAACAAGGGAAATATGGAGGGGGCAATCGCAATGGCCGAGGCACTCACACAGACAGTGCATGATGCGGCTGAGGGTGACCATTAGTATGTACATTATATGACTTGTAAATATATTCGATAGATCTGTGAGCATGCATGTATCTCGGCGTCAATTGGAACCTTGTTTGTTTCTGCATAAGCAACGGAAATGTGACCTCAATGACCCTACGCACCCCAGATTGTTGAAGCTTCGAGTTCTGCCACCGTCCCTGGCTTGCACAGCCATCGTGATGACTACCTAGTAACCGGGCGTATTTCTATCACTTGGATGGTTCTTCAGCGATCATCCAAGGCAATTAACCAATCACGACAATCAGCACACAGCTGACCGGGATAGCCTCTCTGAGTAGTCGAATTGCTTTGAATTCTCCATCCTCTCCAAGACCCCGCGAGTACCAGACCAATGGGACAACAGATCTTCGCATCTCACCGACATCGCCAAGCCGATTCCTGTGTCGAAGCGCTGCGACAAGAGTCACCCCAGGCACGCAGCCAATCACCCTGCCGGCAACCTGGCACCCTAACCGCCGACATACAACCACCAAGATATTCTGCAGGATAAGCTGTTTCTTCACACTAGCCAGAGCCTCTCAGATCTCAGACCCTTGACGCTCTGCATGAAGGATTTTATGGCGTTCACCCGACCTGGAAGGCTGGAAAGTCTGGAGAGCGAGGGGTATATGTCATTGATGATCCGCTTGTTTTCCCTGCAGGTCGGTTCAATGCCGTTTTCCATTCTGAATTCACGTCTTTCGAGTTAGAGAATCGCCTATATCGTTTCTGTGCTGACGTTGATGGTTTTGCCTGAGTACAGCGTGGAACAAGCATTCAAACGTCGATCCGCGTCTACCGCTTCTGTTTCTATACCTGCGGCTGGGCCTATTTCGATTACTCGGATTGAGACATGAGTCAGTTCCAGTTGTTTCCTTCGCCTTCGCCCGTAGGGGGAGGCTCAAACAATCCTTTTCGCAAAGGAATCAAGAAACCGGCTGCAAAGCCGCAGCCATCGAGTCCAATACCTTTGGAGGACCTCAAAGGCTCGCAGACAGAGGCAGTGCTTTTGCAGATTATAGAGGACGCCAGCAAGGTTCAGCCACCTCCAAAGGCACATATATCCAGAGAAACGCCACTGTCGATACCGGAGACAATACGTGAACCCGAGTCTGAGTCGCTGTATGATGCTACTCCACGGATCGGGACCTCAGAAAGAGAACGCTCGCCAACACCTAAGACCAAGCCCTCATTACCACGAGGCCAGGCGAGCTCTCGCCAAAGGTCCCCGCAGCCTTCTGAGCCTGAGCCTCCGGTGATTCCTATGAAATCGATATTCCCTCGATACGATCCGAATGTCCCTCTTAGCCGACAGCAGTACTACCCGCAATCCTCGAGCAGTCCGCGTCGGACTCGCCCCAATCTTCGAGGGTTGACTCTGACGCCAGAGCCGGAAATTGACCGCGCTCTAGGGCCCAAGACGGTCCCTGCGAGCGTATTGAACTTTCCAACGGATATGCTCGAGCCGCTCGAGGTACACTACTCCTCTGCAGCAGAGTTGAAGGGACTATGGGAGGTTGCCAATGGACAAAGGCTGCAGAATCTTATGGGGACATTCAATCTGCGTATGCATAGGTGAGCATTCTGCTAGACTAGTATTCGGCTGAGCTGATGGGCGTAGGACTGATCATGCGACATTCACATTCGGAGATCCACAGTCGCCCTTTTACACGATGCATACCTTCTCGACAGATGAGCTGTCTATTGCCAGAGCACACCCGATGAAACCAAACAGCAGTGTCTCCGTGATGATGCTGAAACTGGAGGATCAGAAGCGTCGGCTACCGCCCAACGACGGACTGGTCACGCTGTTGTTCTCCCGGCTGGCTGCAATGCTAGCTATCGCCGAAGCAGAGGAACTAGCAAAGCAACACCACCTTTCTTCAACCGAAGCGAGCGAAGTAGAAGGCAACGCGCTAAAGCGAGCAGCTACACAAGAGTCCTGCAGACTTCTCTGGAATAACGAGAAGCACCTGTACGAGCTCCAGCACCCATCGCACTGCAAACAGCAACCGCCCGCCCTCGTCGGCGCAGCTGGCTTCGGCGCAGCGGGCATTCCCCTTTCTCCAGTGCGGTCCAAGTACGCCGGGATCCTCCACATCACAGTCACGACTCCATCGAGCGACGCCAAGTCCAAGTCCCGTCAGCCCCCAACGATCATCGTGACGACGCCTCTATCCCCTAACGCGATGGAGGCCGCTAACCAGGCCGCCACACCACGCACCTCTACCCTCCCGTTGACCGACTCGGACGAGCCGCTGGCGTCACTCGACCTAGGCACAATGACGCTGTCGATCTCTGCGACGGCCATCATCAACACCATCCCGTCACTGTATGCTATCGACTCTCTGGTAGCGGCTATGCTGGCCGTGGCTGCTTCAGACGAGACGACCAACCCTATTCTGGCAGATATGGCCATGTACCCATCCAATCCCGCCAGCGGAGGCATGTTCACAGGCAAACTAGTAGCAACTCTCGCAGAACGCGAAGACGCCGAGGAGAGCAACCGGCTAATATCCAAGATCAAATCGTCCAAGTTTGTGCCTGCTCCCACCGACAGCAACCGCAGCGGCAAACGATCTTTCTGGTCATGGGGTCGCTCAAATACTGCAAATACAAAGCCAAAAAGCAAAAACAAACAGATAATAATCGAGCAGTTCGATCTAGAGAAGTACGGACGCTACGGGTCTAGTTCTTCCAGGGAAGGACAGAAGCTGCCCGGTCCGACGAGGGGGATCCTCCGACTCTTGTTCTTTGGGTTGAATATGATTGTCCAGACGCTTACGGTGTTGGTGAAGATTCTGGCTTGGTTGTTGGTGAGCGTTACTCGGTGCGTGACGAGTGAGAAGTTTTAGTTATGCTGTTGATACCCTACTACTCTTGTTTTGTCCTACATATCGGATTGGTTATACTATACGCGTGTTTTCAAGCTTACAGGAATATCATTCTAATGTGTTGATGTCAATGGATCGCCACCTTGCCTTCATTCTCAATACCTACGGAGTATAGAGAGGTAATTGCGATATACATAGCAGATGGTGGTCTACATACCATATCCTCGCGACGCATCCAATTCCAACTTGCCACAGCCAAATATCAGCTATCAGACCATACCATTGCCACAACTGTACATGTACTGTACGTGTACATCCCAGCCGTAGAAGTCGTAAGCTGTACGGAGTACGTAGCATATGAAGAGAGTAGACAATACTAGACATTCCACCCCCTCCTCCCACCCACCAAGAATGCAAATCATGCAGCAGACTACACGTCCATTCCATTCCATGCACTAGATATGTATCAGAGGGCGTCATGGAATCGATAAGCATGTTGGAAAATTCTTATCGGAATAGAGTTAAGTTCCCAAGGATTCGGTTCGTGTCGTGTCTGTCGTAGCGTTGTATAATCGTGAGGACAGGTATATTAAGGCCCTGCTCACTTCACCAGCGTGGACTCTACCATGAAACATCTCAATTCATTGCTTAGAACAAATACTGTGCAAACATGATTCACACCACCCTCCTGGCCCTAACCGGCCTAGCTGCCACAGCTACAGCTACAGCCTACAAGCACACATCGATGGACCGCATGAAGTGCGCTGTAAGACACTCCTTCACTTCACTTCCAGCTTTCAGAAACAAGCCAGCCAGCTTGCTAACATTCGTTCCATCCGCCAGACTGCTGTAACCCAGGACGCAGACGCAGAATACCCAACCTGCACCTCCCCGTCCAAGCTCGACTGCTTCTGCGCGCAGCCATTCGATCAGAGACGAGTGAGCAGTGAGGCAAGGGAGGTGTGTGAGGGTGTTGGGATCCGTATGTCTTTCATTTCCTTTCTTTGCGTATGGGGTACAGAAGAACTGACGCGGTCAAGCAACGGAGTATATACCCAGATTCATCTGCAGGGACGACGATAGGGACAACGGTTGGGATAGTCATTATGAAGTGCATCGCCACGACCATACCTGCCACCATGCCGTCTACTACGACGATGACGACGACGATAGCGATGGGAATAGAGATATCCACCGCATCAGCCGCCCCATGATGCGTGTCTCCGCTCCGGGGAGTGAGGCCTCCTCAGCTCCATCCGCAGCTAAGCACAACCCCAACGGCCAAGTCCAGAGTAAGAGGGCGTATGCGCCAGGTCTGTCCCCATCTGCCTCCTCCTCGTTCTCGGCTCACCGCGCGCTCGTCACCGGCGCCCCGACCACCTCCGACACCGACTCGGAGGGCGACAGCGACAACGAGAACGAGGGATCAGCCGGCAAAGTCATCACGGAGGTCGAAACGTACACATCATGCGACTGTTCGTCGACGGTAGCGACGGGCCGGGTCCAGAGCGCGAGCCCATCAGCGCATCTTCACCAGGCCGCGATTCCTGTTTCATCTGCCTCGTCGCATGGCCCTGCGTCGATGTACGTGTCGGTCCCTGTCTCGGTGCCCACCGGAGTTGATGCGCAGGAGAGTGGACATCCCAGTGGTCGGAAGATGGCTTCGTCTTCTGATGTGCCTTCGTCTTCGGGTTCGCCTTCGCCCTCGCCCTCACCTTCGGACTCGCCCTCGGTGGTGACGTATGATGTTGATGACGGTGCTGTGGTGGGGGTGCTTATGCCGAGCTCGGTGGTTATGGTAGGACTGACTGCTATAATGGCATTCTTGATGTGAGTTTGATGTTGGGTTCTTGTAGTTAACGGCGTCGGCGTGAGGTTTTGATGCGATGTTGAAGTTGGATGATGGAGATGAATGACTTGATTAGATAGTACGTAGGTAGACGACAGTTATGATATAGTACACGAATGCAAATTGTTTAGGGCTCACTGACTATGCGTGAATCGCCTGCTGTACGCGAGGATATACCTGTACCAACCGATAATACAAATCCGGGTGATCGCGGATCATCACCTCCGGATCCCACCCCATGGCCACGAAGATCGTTTCGATCCCACTGCTGATGGGGGTCATGAAGATTTGGCAGATCTGCAACCCAATAACAAAGGCAAAGGCCATGATGACAGCCGTGAAGTCTCCATCGGCATTGTAGCTCGGATGAGTGAATTGCAAATACAGATACGCCAGCAAGGCGCAGACGTATGAAACAAAGACGGACCCCATGGTGATCACAGGCCCGACTAGACAGTCGTTGACGAGCGCGTCGATTCCGCGGTCTCTCATCATGGTCCACGTATCCTTCGCCGCGGGGATATATGCCTTCCCGTACAGGGCGATGTGACAGAAGGCGTAGCGGTTGAACAGCGTGACAAGCCAGTCGAGGATGGAGATGAAGCATCCGAGGATCCAAAACATGATACTTCCCACCATACTCCCCTGCGCGGCCTCGTTGCGCTGTGCGACAGAGCACGCCTGCCGCAGCATGTTGATAATCGCGATGATTAAACTTCCAAAACTGATACTGCCGAACGAGTACGTGGTTGCGCGCTTGAATGCGCCCCGTGTTGACCCCTTTGGCATGCCATTCGGCGACTGGCTCCAGAAGTACCAGGACCCGTAGACACCCGCAATGGTTGTATGAATAGTATTCTTCAGCCACTCGCTGAACCAATACATGGCGAACGTGACGTACACGACCAACCCGATGACCCGGGCCGTGCAACACCCACCGTCGGCGCAGGAGGGATTACTGCCGGAGCTGCTTGGCTCGTATGCCACATATATCGATACCAGGGTGACCGAAAACCACGCAGCGAATGCCACAGCCACGAGACCACCAATCGTGCTCACGATAAACATATGGCCGTACTTCCGCGACACGTCAATGGAAGTCTGGAGCATGAATGCCGTAAATGGGATGCGCGGGATCCAGCTGATGAAGCAGACGATCGCGAAGACGCCAAATATGAGGAACACGATGCCTCCGCCGTACTGTTTCCGCGCGATATAGTAGATGCCAGTCGCCAGCGCAAACACGATATTGAGGATCCCAGTAACCCAGATAAACAGTTTCGAGAAGTAGCGCGCCCCCAGAAAGTACGCGTACGAAAGAGCGAGCGCCACACAGAGCACGAAAATGAACAGAACGAGCGTGTTCGTGTCGAGAGAAAAGTCGTTGGACGAGTCGTAGATGCCGTCACCGTTGAAGCCTTTGTATTTGGCGTATCGATGGATCGTCACACCAGAGACCGCGACATACCCCAGGAAGACGGCGATAAACTACACCAGTCAATCAATGCCTCGTCAAGTGGTTTGCGGTCACTTACGAGTAGACCTGCCCAGATATCGTTGTACTTGGGTCGCTCGATCTTGAACGCGTCGTCAAACCCATAGACGGCCTGATTGTACGTTGGCGGTGGCTCCGCTGGAGGCTTGGGTTCAGGTCCCCGTTGATAGTTTGGATCGTACCCGTTATTGTTCACATTATTGTTGTAGTGATACGGCTGTTGCTGCTGGTTTTGAATCTCCGGTTGAGGGTCGCCATACGACTGGCTGGGATTGTAGTAACTCGCAGCCTGCCCACTCATGATTGTATGCCTTCGAAGAGGAATGAGTAGAGAGGTGGTGACTGAGGTGAAAGACGCAGAAAATAAGGGAAAGTAGACAATTCACGTCACACAGTACATGTAGCCGAGCCAAGCAGGGAGGCAGCAAGGGACGATGGATCCATTCCATGATGGCTGGACTCCTGACGGTCGATCCGCATGCGGTCATCGTAGAGTTGCTCAAGAAGATAGAGTTCGATCTGGTGGATTTTCTATGCAGACATTTCCCAGTTTGAGATACCTCTCTAGCAGAGAGATAATTGGATGCTCTCTTTCAGTGTGCGCGTCATGGTGAATCATTGATGCTGATAAGATGATCAGGACAAGCCAAGACCAAGGTACCTACCAAATCCAGGCCCACCGATGATTATCATGAATTATTGTTATTGTATGGTCAGGTGCAGTGGTTTATTTCTACCTCATTCATGAACAAATATGGAAGATGAAGTATGTACAAGTAGGCCGTCTCAGTAGGCGAAGATATGTATGTACAGAAGTCGCTCGCCAGTATTCCAAGTGTACCAGTGAACATCAAACAAGATGGTCGGTGATCCTGATAGAGAGAGCTGGTGTGTCCCAAGATCGCTCACAACCAGGAGATTACATGATAGACATTAATAGTGTAGAGCTCGAAACATTAGTGGCGCTCGTGGATTCGCCGAGATTGACCTTGCAGTCTGTCAACCGCACTGCGTGTCCCACGTCGCGAGAGTCACTGCTGCTCACATGCCTCATTTAAAGGCATGCTGCTTCATATGACGCCATGAATCCGCGACTTTGCGTTCTAACCCAGGAATAGGGGTTCGCGACCTTGTGGTCGGCCACTCGTCCGTGGCAGCCTGGAGCTGACCCTTACTGATGGCCAGCGAACGCCTCAATTTCTCCTGTCGGACAGCCGCGCGTCGGGAGGCTCTCAACTCCTCTATGCGACCTTGTCCGACACGGTGTCGTCGTACAAAACAGTCCTCCAGCAATGCGTTGGCGTCGAGCAGTTTCTTCGGCACCGTCTGCACGACTTGGAAGACTTCCATGGGATCGGATACGGCAAGAATGTCCTTCTCGCAGGCCTTGAATATAGCGAGGGACACACGAAAAAAAGTTTTGGAGCCCTCAAAGAAGAACACATCCCAAACACGCAGCGTCGTCTCCAGAGGCAAGCTGCCAATGAACAACGACATAAGCCAGTTGGTCAGTCCCAGAGTGATATCTGGAAGCCGAGAATCTACCGCCAGGGCCGGAGTCCTCGTACGGCCAGTGTTACCGGCGATCTTGTTGTAAATATGGGGTAAAGAGTCCTTCAGCAAGACCATGAGGATCCAAAGGTCGACGTTGGCACCTTCAAGGCTAATCTCATGGGTGCCCGGCAGATAGACGGACGTCACGATATGCAGCATCCAGAACGCTTTTTCTTCCGGAAGAAAAAGCAGGAGCATACCGGTGATAAAGTTGAGCGATTGCGTGTAGCCCACCTTGGGATTGTGAAGAGAAAATGCGTAGAGAACGCGGCGAAGGGACTGGATCATCTGAGTTTCGACAGTCACCGAGCTGTACTTCGGGTTGCTGCTGCCAGAGCTAGCTTCGTCGACAAAATCGGGTTTGAAGTGAAGGTTATCAGGGAATGTCCGATGCAGGTCCCGCTCGATGTGCTCCTTATCATCGTTGTTGGGAGAATCCATGGCTTCCTTGACGAGTCGGTCGTACAGTCCCGGGTGCCGGTTGAGGAGATCGAAGCCGCCAGCATACCAGAACCAGGCCGCCCCACGGAACTCGGCTGGAATCCCTTTGCGGATAAACCGCTTCATCTTGGACGACTTGGGAGGAAACACTGTTGGGTCGGACGTCGGCAGCCCGTTCTCCTTGAGCATTTCTGCCCATTTGAGTCTCCGGCTGGCCACAAACTCTGAATATGGACCATTCCAAGCTTCGTACTGTTCAAGGGTGATGTAGTGCGTTTTCTTGCGGAATCCGTAGCAATCGCGATGCTCTGTCCCCAGCCCAAGGGGAGGAGGTACAACGCCAGAAAGTAGTACTTTTGTCTCCGAACGATTGGCGACCGGAGCTTCCCGGATCTCTTTCTGATTCGATGGCTCTGCTGGCGTTTGTTCGTCATTGGTTTCTCTCAAAAACTGCTCATCTTGCAGTTTTCTGTCCACGGAAGCCAGGTCGGGAATAGACGGGACCGGCGGCAGGTCGTCCGAAGGAAGCAGGTCGGGAGAGTTCTCGTCGGAGCTATGTCCAGTGTTGTACGTGAATTCCGTCGGCGGGCGCGGGCTGATAGGTCGCATTTTGCTGTCGTCACCAAAGCCCGGTGAGGCTGGCTCCTCCGTCACATCGCTGAACCCATCCAAGTACATGGAAATCGCGTCTTCAACGCTCATCCCACCATCCTTTTCGTCCAGACCATCCGGAGTGTCAGGCGATAGGTCAGTTATAGAGCTGCTCTTCGTCAACACACTGCTGCGTTCAGTTCCACTAGCTTGCTCAATGCTTGATCGCGACGTCATTGCCGAATTGAGGCTGGAACGGAGCGCTTCGTCTGCAAAGACGTCAGAAGATCCATTGGGCGTATACCGAGGCAACGCAAGTCCTCGGGACGGAGATTCATTGGGATAGCGTTCGCGAGGCGGCTGTCCCATCGGGCGCCTGCTATACATCCTCGACGTTGACATGGAAATTCGCAATCCTGGCCGGCCAGGAGGAGGGCCTCTTCGGTAAGACGGACGCTGAAAGTCATCTTCTGGCAGAGGAAGATTCGGGGAGGGCGAACGAGGGAAGGTCGGAGTGCGGTACGTTGGTTTTCTCAGTGCGTATTCATCGGTCCTTTCTACTTGAGAAGAAGCCGGATGGAGAAAGGGGTCATCAGGACGAGCATATGCAGATACTTTTCGGGGGGAATGCGGAATCGGAGGTAAGAGAGGCGAGAGAGCTCGAGGTGCGCCGGCGGCAGTGGAAGGTCGAGGATTGGGAGGATGGATTCTTAGAGGATCGAGGCGTAGATGAGGCGGAACTTTGCGACTTCTGGCAGTCTCACGTTCGCCTTGCCGAGAGGACCACTGAAGCTCTCCATTTTCTGTGACCATGGCCACGAGATAGAACCCAGTTCCCGCTGGACATTTGTCGATAATGCGGCAATGGACGACGAACGGGGTGCAATACCACAGTAGGAGAGTTGTACGAATTTGAGCGTCGCTGGAGAGGAGGTCAAAGAAAGTCGTATAGAGAATAACGAGAGTCTGAAGGGGCAGCGAGAGGATAACGGATAGATGGAGAGGTCGTAAAGCCCGAGCTACGGTGGAACCGGGCAAGTAGGTAAATGAGCGTCGAAATATTTGAAGAAGAGACAAGAGGAACGAAGAGGCCCCAGCACCCACGCCAGATGATATCAGTCCATTGACAGGAGATAGTCACAGGACCCTACCAGAGGTTCAATTGAAGACTCAATCTCCAGGAGAGACGGTAAGAAAAAAGAGCCCAGATTGGGGAGGGAGAATTTGGGTCTAGAAGAAAGCTGGAAAAGAACGAAGAAACGAGATCTGGAGCTTTTCTTAGTGACAATTATCCAGTCTAAGATACATACGCATAGCCCATACCTAAATGTAATATCACAGTAGGGCTTGTAAAGTGGGTAGTCGACCACTATCTAGACTCCGTAGTAGGTAGTGTTATGATTGTTGAGATGATGCGGGAAAGGGGAAAAATGAGGCCAAACTGCCTTGTTTGGGTCTAGCGCTGTATCATTTGTTTTTCTCTTACTCCACCAAACGCTGAAGTATTTGAGATTTTGGAGCCTTGTAGAGGGAAAAGAAAGGAAGCCTGATTTTGGAGCTCGTTTAGAAACTTAGATTTGAATTTCGTTTCCGAGTAATGGAGAATGAAGCTCCGGAGCTGTTTCGAATTAACAAGAAATGACGATTAGATGATATCAACAAGCACAGTCGGTCGGGCGGACTCCGTCCTTGTCTTGGTAGTGAGGTACTTGGAAATTGAAAGCTCAGGGCACTTTATCTACCTTTTCATCCAATCCATCTAAAGATGATGGATGGATAGATACAGTGCCTATGCTTCTAGGTCTGCAGGGGCTCTCTGAGTTATATCGATAACCCATCCATTCGTATTCGATAATTTACCCCTCACCCCTGTCGTTTAACAGTATGACAGATCCTGCATCCAATAGTGGCTCATATGCAGGTGGCAATGATCCATGCTGTGGTTCTACTCTATCTACCTATTGCATTTGCGCTACAGGAACAGGACAGGTCAATGTACTATGGCTGCAGATGCAAATCAACCAACAACAACTGTGCTCCCCAACCATGGGTTCGACCTTCGCTCCGTTCCGTCTGAACTCTGCAGCAGTGATAACAACGGATTGGAGGTGTCACATCCACGGATGCATAGGTAGAGAGCTTCAAAAGTATCTGCCCGTCATTCTACATGCGACATTCTACAGCAGACTGCTGTACACCTTCACCAAGTACTTTAACCGAATTTTTGACATGTCCCAGCCCAGACCGTGGGTAGATAGATGGATGTGATGAGATAAAATGCGCGTTACGCCCGTTTATCTATCCTGTTTTATTTGATTAGATCCGCGGGACCGAGATTTGTCTTGGAAAACGCCTAGGGTAGTCTAGTCTAGAACCCTTCATCGTTCCCTCGCGTCTCATCTTCCACTGGAAGAGGCGTGCTCCACCCAAGGGTCTTTTCCAATGTTCTACGGTTCTCGACAGCCCAAGTCCGGGCGGAGGGTCGTTATTATTGATCATCTTACATCGAATATGGAGTACTCTATAGTACGTACTCGGTGGGAATTCATCCGGTCGCCTCAAACGACCAATTCCGTGCTTTGCAGCGCCGAAATGTGACGTACCTTGCGTCGGGCTACGGCTGTTCCCGTTATCCTCTCCTGTAAGCTGTAGGCTGTAGGCTGTAGCCATTCTCAGTGCATCACTACGGAATTTGACCGGATGGGTTGAAACTATCTTGAGACCGAGCTGCAGGGACAAGCCCTTTTATGAACCTTGATATCCGTCCCTCGGTCTCCGGATAGAGCAATCGAAACAGTGGGAATACACTCGTGTCGTTCCCAACTGAGTCATGCTCAAGCCGGCGATGTATCATCTGCTTGTTGGCGATGATGTGTTGGTCAGGGTTGTGGTCCTGAATTTGTGTTAAGCTACGCAGACACTGCCTGGTCATCTATGACTGACTTCTGTATTGATGCTGTGTCTAAGAATATGAATCGTACTCTTCACACGCTCGTGTGAAACATAGGAGCGGAGGCCTTCGACGCAGGGATATTCGGAGTGCGTCCGGGTGCTCTCCCAGACCGAGAAAGATGGTAGAGAAGTGAGAAGTGAAAGGTGGACAAGGGTCCATCGAGCCCGACCGTACAATGCCAGTAAGAAGCCAACCGCACTCGAGGGACCAGGGTGCTGAGGCGAGGCATGCAGACAATAGGACACCGTCTCCAACCTTTCACATGCAGGAGGACGCTGCGATTCTTCCGCGTCCCTGATTCTCGCGCAACGACTGCGCACCAGCTCATCACTTTGACTCAAGCCTTTTACTCCGACGCATACTTCCTCGTCCACTCCCGGGCAACCTCCTCGTACCGCTTGGTATCATTCTTGTACTGCTCCGCAATCCGCCCTTCAACAGCATCGTCCGGCATGGGCTCTTTGAGCAGCTGCCGCGCGAACTCTAGCACAGCCGAGATGCGCGAGCTGGGTTTCCATTCGTCGGGCCGCAGCATGCCTAGACACATACTCCCCTTGTCGTCATTGGTGATATTTGGATGGTAGATCTTCGTCACGAACGACACCGTAGGCGGCTTGAAGGGATACTCGGTGGGAAGGACGAGCTTGACTTGGAATTTGCCTTTCTGTGGATTTGTTGACGATGGTTAGCGTTGCAACTTGACCAGGAGTGACATCCATCCCCGGAATTGGGTGAGAGAATAGCACGCGGAGCAGCTTACTTGGTACGGTGAGCCTTCTGGTCCTTCCATGTAGACTTTCCATTCATACAGGTTCGACTCATCCACCAGCTCTACGGTGATGCCGGCGGGAGGAGACTCTATAAGCTCGGCGAGCTCCTGCAGCGCATTAGTTCCGTAAGCAAGTAAGTAGAATCAGAGAGAACCGAGGGCGACTTAATCACCAGTGACTTACCTTAGCTATCCGCTTCTGGCTACCCATGTTCGCTACTCTTCACCAAGACGGGGAGACACCTGAGAGGATTAGGCCGGTTGAGATTTCCTCTGGTATAATGGAGACAGAGGGATAAAGCTGGTTTTGAGGATCCCGGTCCTATGTGAGAAAACCAAGATGAGTACCTAGGTAGAAGCTGCCGTGATATGCGTAACAGCTCCTGAGCCCCAACTAAGCTCACAAGGCGGGGCCGTGACTGGTAAGCGGGGTGGAGTACAGCGTCGGCGTTCTTCCACATGAAGTGACGACGTCAGTTCCGGAGAGTAGGCGGTGGATCATTTCTACTTCGCCAGTTACAATTCTTCTAATTATAGCTTTGTTACGCCGTGCCTGATCGAATTGTTGACAGGATGAGAACCTATCGCAATTTACGTTGAGGGCTACAAGACATCTAAGGTAGTCAATCGCTTGCTTCCGCACGGGACACGTTACAATGACGGCAGCTTATAGTCGTCGCATACTCTCAAGGAATCAGCTGCAGTCGTAATTCAACCGACATAAGTGGACCAATTTTAATCCTGGCAACATAACTATTGTTCCCGTTGCAGTATGACCATCAAACCCATAATACCAAGCAAGACCGTCTTCAACCACGGGTGCTCACTGAGCATAATAGTCACATATCCCACCATGGGCATATACCCGCGCACGCTGCCAACAATATCCTCCTCACGATGTAAAAAGTCCTGGTTCTTCGCATACAGCTCGGTATCGTCGGCAATGTTGTTGTCTCCCTTGGTGAGAAGCATGTTGGGAGGAACGGAGGAGGTCCTATGACAGATCCGCCTGGTCAGTAATTGCTCGGTGCAGATCGAAGCGGAACACCAAAACTCACTCTGTAACCTCCTTGACCTTCTTCGATTTGCCTTCGACTTGAGGGAACGTTCTAACGACGCGATGCACGATCGGGATATCCTTGCCCCGGACGTTGTAGACCACGATTTCACCTAATTCTGCCCGCGGGCTGCGATTCCACAAGAATAACAGGTCGCCTCTCTGGAAGGCTGGCTCCATGGATCCGGAGAGCACGACGACGATGGGTGACGAGCTCGCTCTGTAGATGTTTGAACTGAAGGTTAGTCTATTGAAAGCTGTCCTTCCGAGGCTGGTACTGACGTGAATACGGAGAGGCCCTTCCACATCATAAACGCTGTGGACAGAACCAGCGCGAAATTGAGGACTTGCGCCAGAGTTTGCCGCGTGCTAGACAGATTCGACGATACAAACGACAACATAGTGACGGTTGTCAATGGCCTGAGGGAGGATGAGCTTGGTGAAGGAGGCTTCGGAGATGCTGCGGAGGTCAAATCTAGGTAGCTCGGTGCTAAATGCCGCTGGGCCAATGATAAATTGGAATATCGCGGAAGCTCAGAGACTATTGTGAAGCACAATATGTTACTGACAACAGATCGTTGACAGTTGCTGAACTGGTATGCAAAGGGAGAAGAGGGCAACCTGAATGTTTGGCTGAGCTAGAGGCCATGTGGTTCAAAGCTACTTTGGTTTTGCGGAGATAGAACAACTCCTTGTTATCGATAAACAGGTCTTCAGCCACTCTTGGGTTGGTCGACGCCTCACGGTCAATTAATTTTCATCAGAGTCGGTGGAAAAATTTAGTTGATATATTTTTGTTCTATCTAAATTGAAATATGCCTATGTTGCGATACTTCAACTTGCAAGTAGTAGGATTCTTGGAACAAATCGTGAAAGAATGCGATCTATATACTCCAACGAGGACATGGTCTAAACAAACAGCTGACCGGATATATAAGAATACATGGAACAAAAGTGCAACGCATTACAACTAGAATATGGGGACCTGTGAAATCGACGCCGAAAATGACAGCTACTGAGGCCATAAACGGCCGCATTTC